>RDPX01000058.1:1651979-1686291 GCA_003991215.1 Morbakka virulenta | reverse complement strand
TTTTCGCGGCTTTCTTTGTTTTGCAGGCTATTTCCGTGGGTTGTAGATGGTTGTTGTTTTCTTTATTTAGATCTAAGTCCAGCTGGCGAGAAAATTTAGCTGACTCTTTAAGAACTGAATGTAACTTTTTTGAATTTTCATGAACGTTAACTAGTTTCAGCATCCAGTCATGGGTTTTATCCAGATATTCAGAGAGGCCTATAGTAGTTGTCTTTTATGACAATTCAAGTTGTATCATGCCCCTACCTCCTTTACTTCTGGGGATGTAAAGACGATCAACATCGGATTTAGGGTGATGCATTCTGTGGCAGGTGAATTGCTTTCTATTTTTTTTGTCGAGATTTCTCAATTCGCTAAGATTCTAATTAATGACGTTAAAACTGTAAGTTACCACTGGTACTGCAAGAGAATTGATAGCAGTAATTTTGTTTTGAGAATTAAGTTCAGTTTTCTTTATTAATGTCACCCTGCGTAGACATTCATTGCTGATTTTTTCTTTCATCTTGGAATGCTGTATGCCATCTCCTTCATTAACGCCTAAATACTTATATGTTTCCCCCTATTCTAATTACTTGATTACTGACACATCATCTAATACAATGTTGTCTGTATTTTCCAACTGTCCACACTTAAAGGTAGCTTTAGCGCACTTATCCAAACCAAATTCCATACCAATATCATCGCTAAATGCCTTCATTGTTTTCAACAGTCCTTTCAGCTCACCATCATTACAGGCATATGACTTGTCTTCTTATTATCGATTTTTTATCCATATCCTGTATCGCTCAAAATTTGAGACAGATGTATAAGAGCCATGGAGAATAGAAGAGGTGTGTGTGTGTAAGAGAGAGAGAGAGAGAGAGAGAGTCACCCTGAAAAATTCCACACCTTATGCGCATTCCATTAGCAATCAAAATTCCGTCAGGGTGGGAGAGGGTAGGGTTAGTTTCCAATAGCATCATAGATTTTCTAAGAAAGTTAATTAGTACAGGAAAAACTTTGAAAGTTTCTAGACAACGTAGGATCCAGGAATGAGGAACACTATCAAAAGCCTTTTCCTAATCTATCCAAACAGTACTCAGGTGTTTTTGTTTGGTCTTTGCATTTTCTAGTATCATTTTATTAATTACCAATTGGTCGTTGCAACCATACTATCCTTTCCTGACAACCCTTCTGTTCAATTGGGAATATATTGTGATCTTCCATGTGTGAATAAGTTCTTTCAGTGAGAATTGAGGTCAAGAGTTTGTAAGAGGTTGATAGGCAGGTAATTGGGCGGTATTTTTTTGCGAGGAGATATGTAGTATCTAGGGGAAACCATTTTGGTGTTGTTGTTGGGTCTGTCATCAATTTGTTGAAGTTTAGTCCTAGTTTTTCATGTGCTGAGTGTAGGGTGCCAAGCCAAAAGTTTGGGATTTGATCAATTCCCGGCGATTTCCATTTGTGAGCTTTCCTAAGAGCTCTCTGTACTTCGTCAACTTGTATGTCTTCCCATCCCTGTTCAGGGATATCATTTGTACTGTTTTCGAAATTATTCAACAGTTCAGAGTTTTCATTATGCCTTTTCTCTTTTCCCAAAAATTTTTTCCAGAATTCTCGTATTTGTTCTTCTGAAGCTATTCTATCTGCACTTATGTCTGACTTTTCTACTTCTCTGTAAACTTTTTTGGTGTCTGTTTCAAAGATTTCACTTTGTCTGTAGAATTTATTCCGTTTAACGTACCTTTGCACTCACTGAGCCTTAACTTGTAGTTTTTGCTTTAGTTCTTCCTTAATGGCTGGTATTGTCTCTTTCCTTTCGATTTTATACCTTTGTAATACCTTTCTAGCCTTACCAGATCTTATTCCTTTATGCTTTTGACGTTTTTCTAGCAAAGAGATTTCTTTTCTAAGATTTCTAATTTCTTTATCAGTTTNGTCTGTTTCAAAGATTTCACTTTGTCTGTAGAATTTATTCCGTTTAACGTACCTTTGCACTCACTGAGCCTTAACTTGTAGTTTTTGCTTTAGTTCTTCCTTAATGGCTGGTATTGTCTCTTTCCTTTCGATTTTATACCTTTGTAATACCTTTCTAGCCTTACCAGATCTTATTCCTTTATGCTTTTGACGTTTTTCTAGCAAAGAGATTTCTTTTCTAAGATTTCCAATTTCTTTATCAGTTTTTACTTGCCATTTAGGTTTTCTTGCTTTGTGTACATTATTTTTCTTTCGTTCAGGTTTAACACCACACTTTTTCTGGAGTACTTTTTTCTGTAGCATATATCAACTCATTCAGCTCAGTTAAATTTGGATCTATTTCGTTACAAAGTTGTTTTAGGGCGGCATTGCCAACGTCAATGATATTTCTATATTTGTTGGTATGACGGGTTTTCAATAAAGACTCTCGATCTTTAATGTCTGTATGCTAAACAATAGACAATTCCTCTAAGATATCTGTTGTCACCCCAATCGTTTCCTCCTGGTTCAACTCTCGTTCCCTCCTGGTTCAACTCTCGTTCCCGTTCTTCATCATTCTCCAAACCCTTTACAAGAACATTCTCATCAGCATCGATATTCTTATCAGCATCTACATTCACAAAACCTTCCTGAACCTCCTCATCTTCCTCTTCTGGGCATTTTCTCGAGTATCATTTAAAACAGTTTCCTTAATTTGTGCAATTTCAACATCTGTCAATTTCTTCAACATCTGTTAATTTCCAGTCCTCAAAGTTCTTTCAATCGTACCCAGACCACTAACAATTATTGGTACTATCTTGACTTCTCTTACATTACATAGCAGCTTGACCTCTCTCTTCAAGTCATAATATACCTCAATTTTCCCCTTTTATTTTCATTCAATCTTGATATCGAAGGAGCAATATATGACATTCAGCAAACACGATCGATCCTTTTTTTGTTTTCAAAAACAATGCCTGCTCGCTTATGCTCCATTGAATGATCTGTTTGTAAAATTCCATAATAGCCCCAAGTCTTTTGTTACAATCACACTTTCTACCTTGTGGTTTTTTCAGAGATCTCCATGGTCTAACTCTAGCTCTTGACATAACTTCCAGTACTATATTGTACTTGTCCTAGCAGTTTCTATTATTATTATTATCGAGTGGTTACACACCATTTATTGGTGGTTGGGTGAAAAACCCGCATTCAGCGCCCAGCAACAAGCCAGGTATTATTATTATTATTATTATTATTATTATTAATATTTCTTTATTAACAGGGTGGACCTTTTAACCAGACTACATCTAAAAGCAAGGAGAAACAAGGTATCAACGTTTTCCTCTTTCCCTACTGTCAAACTGAGAAGACGTTTCTCAGAATAATTGCAGTACCCAACAGTGCTAATCTTTGTATTACTTTTGGTTTTGCATCGACTTATAACTTTTTAAGATGATTTCTACTGTGCTTGGACACAGGTTTTAGTGCATCAATCACAACTGAGAGCACTCCAGCTTTCTTCAAATTCCAAAGTCTAATGACCTCGTCTTTTAGATTTTGGTATTTCTCTAGTTTCTTTCTCCTTCGTATCTTTATCGCCTGGCATAGCATTTTCTATCATAACTGTTTCCTTTTTTTATTTCATCGGAAAATATATTATCTGGCTTTCTCTCAACAACATGCTGGTCAAATTGGACCAGAAAATCTTACAAGCTCTTACAGTTGTCATTTTAACTAAATCCTTTAGACGTTTGATTGTACGATGCATTCACTTTTTCTAGGCCTGCTGTACAATATAATTTCCAGTGAATATATCCTGCTAGATTGTCACGTCTTGTCATGTTCTTATCATTATTATCATTATTGCTATTTATTTAATCTTTATTTTTATTATTGTATGGTGTTTTTGTGGGGTTTTTGTTTTAACCAATGCAGGGTACACCCCATGGAGCTAAGGATTGAAAACCTGGAGACTCCTCTTTTATGGTATTTAGGTTATCGACAACACTTTCTTCGGGACGTGTGTCTTTTGAAGGAGGCAGAACGTCTATAATTCGTATATGCTTATGTCTCCAGGGATAAGTTTGATGTAGTTCTCATTCGCTTTTTAAGAAGATCTAAAGTGCTTACCATTACTGGTACCGTTGCTTTCTTCAATTTCCAGATCCAGGTCACTTCTATCTCCAGATCTTTGAATTTAGACCGAATTTGTTCAGTTTTGATAGACGTTTCTTAAGCCGACAGAATTTCCATGTTTATCAAAAAGCATGTGTTTTCCCTTTTGTGTTTGGCGATGTGTCGTGTGTTGGCAGCCATTTTTCTTCCAGCATAGATTAGCATGCCCTATAGCATTGTGATGTTTTACTCTGCGACCTTTTTTTGCTTATGGTCATAAAACATGACAAATGTTGTGACTCCGTGTTGCTTTCAAATGTTCCAGTGAATATACGCATCAGGTCGATTGTGCTCGCGAAGACAATCAGTCTTGGTCAAATCTGGACAGCCAGTGACTATGTGGCCTATCGACTCATTAGACGTGTCACAGAGAGGGCAATAAAGGCTAGTTCTATCCTTGACGATGCTCTGCTAGGATGATCGTGTTATGAGGCTTTGACCTTGTGTAGCAATTATCAGGCCTTCTGTCTCAGCTTAAAGGCCGGTACGTCTTACCACGTGATGTGCTTAATCACGTTTATCAGCCTGCCTCACTATTAGGGAATAATTTTCATACATTGCTTTATCTTCCCAGCCAAATTTTGTCCTCTATTCTTAACTCGTCGAGCATAGATGGACGTACTTTCATGGTTGTTTTTTATATTATTATTACTATTATTATTGTTTTTCTCATTGTCATTATTTGACATCTAGAATAAAATAGAAATAAAAGAAATATAACTTTAATGCCACATCAAAATGTAATATGATGTCTAAAAAGTAGCATAAATCTCTTTCTACTCCACAAGCCATTTTATCTGCAAATTGGATGCGTAAGAATATTTCACTTGTAAAGTTTTGCAATTCCACAGTAATTCTGTAAACCTATCCTCTGAGATGGCCACATAGCCCCATTTCCAACAAGGTACTATACAAGACCTGCAAATATGAGCCACTTTCCAAGAGGATAATCCTACAACGTTGGTCCATGCTAGGTCATATCCTCCGTATGGACAGACAGACACCGGCACTACAAGCTCTGGAGTTTGCAATTGATTTTATGCAATTTGACATTTTTATTTATTTTATTTTTAATTTTTCGTTATTATAGGAAATTGCAATATCAGCCACAATTTTTTTTGTTCACTTGAATCTTAAAACGGCATGAAAGTCATTTATGTGTATTTATTAATGCCAAAGAAACAGAACATTAAAATGCGATTATAGAGTCAATTACACTATTGTTGGTTGTGCCAATTTTCTAATAGCGTTTCTTAGAAAACATCAGTCTCTATCCCAAAGTTGGATTAGAATCCTTCAGAACATCACCACAGCTGATGTAAGCTTATCAATTTCTTTGTGTATTTTATTCAGGCAGAAATTTGCGTTTGTACACTTCATCTTGGCAATCCCGTTTAATGCTCTAGCAGTAGTCAGTCATCATACTTTTGTCCCAGTGCCCATGATACCGTTCTTCCATGATCTTTAGGTCTTAGTGAAATCGTTCTTCTTGTTCGTCACTCACAGCCCCCAGGTTGTCAGAAAACGTATCAAGGTGTTCAAAAAATGAAGCTTGATGCTCATGTTGCACACGAGGTCACGGAAAGGGAGGGGCATTCTGTTCACAAGTTCACTGTAGTTCTCCGCCTTATTGTTTCCAAGGACGTTCTGAGCGACTGCCACAAAGGACAACCATGCTGCCCTTTTTAAAGCGGTCATCCTAGGAACAAACTGATCATCATGAATTAGGGTTTGAATATGTGATGATGTGTTGGAAACATTCACCTTCGGTTTCCAGTGCCTTGACAAATTGCTTCATTGAGCCTAATTTAATGTGAAGAGGAAAAAAGATAATGTTATCTCTGTTTACAATTGGGTCTTTTATGATATTTGGGATGCTTGCTTCAAGGGTGTCACGAATAGGCCAGTCCTTCTGGACCCAATGTCTGTCTCTTGCTCAGCTGTACCACATACAGAAGAAACATGGAAACTTGGTGAAACCTTTCTGTTGTCCAAGAAGAAAGTTGACCATCTTTAAGTCTACACAAATGATCCAATTGTGCTCATAATACTTTAATACGTCCATGACCATACTCTTATCAACATAATCTTCCTGAAAATGTAGTGAGTGACCGACAGGTACTGCTCCATAAACATTGTCATTATGTAAAAGAACACATTTTAGACAGCGTTTTGAACTGTCTAAAAAGAGTCTTTATTCAGCACCACTATAGTATTTACATCCAGTTGTTTGAGAAGCCCTGAGATGTTATGGCAGAAAAAAACTGTCTTTTGAAAAGAAGTTCACAAAAATCTGGTCACAATTTCTTAAATACGATACCTTAACAGAGTGATCAAGAAGATTTCTGCCTTGTAATCTTGATACCAAAACCTCTGTTGCTTTCTTTGAAGGACCCAAATCCCGTACTAAATCATTCAGTTCAGCCTGGGGAAGAGACTTGGTAACGGGAAAGTTTCAATGTCTGAAGAACAGTCCTCCAATGGTGAACACTTTTCTGACAGTTTACTGTCACAAGTGCCTTGCTCGCTTGTATCATGTCTAATGTCTTGATTGTCCAATGAAGATAAGCCTTTTAAAACTGGTACAGGAACTTCTTCAGAGTCTGGAGCAGGCAGAATAGCTGAGGGAATGTTCCGATGCGTAATCTTGTGTCGATTTCTCTTCCCAACACCGTTATATTTACCATGCAGAAATATCAGTCAGTTACGCCAAACCATTGGAACTATAAAAGCCAGACCTTTGCGTTTTCCTTTGGTCCAGTCTCGAATCATTTCCTCACAATTGTGGTACACAACATGAGGAGCCCATTGTTTGTCTTTATCACCAAGATGAACTTCAAAATATGCCTTGTAGGCACGTTTTACGAACGAGGATATGTTATGTCTCTGGCGATTGAGTGTGTACCGCCCACATATGTAGCAGAAGGCTTGTTTCTGCAATTATATCTCCTTATGGAAGCCATGTTTGAACTGGAACAAAAAAAGAATGATTAAAATATTAGAAGCTATCTATATATATATGGACGTGAAAATGCTTATACATGTTTTACGCAAGTTCACATTTGTACAATTTCATTAACCTCAAATTGCATACAAACTAGAGCGTGTACAGAAAAACCAATTTCAAATTTGAAATCAAATTCTAAAACTCCATCAGAATCGGTTGAAATATACAATGCAATTTAAAGTTACTGAAAAATTGTTCCCCAGTGTGATCTATCAAAGTAGGATGATAGATGATGGTTAAACTATGATGAGATTTTGGAAAGGCATCAGCATATTTATATGCTACATGAGTTAAGAGCTATTGATGTCATACAAATATAATGTTATGTCTTGTTTGGTAAAGGTATTCTAAGCTGCCGAATGAAATGTTTTTAGCTTATTAGAATTGTAAAGCAGCTAAAGTACACTAGTATTTTCCCATTTGTGAAGATCCTCTCCTTAAATTTTTCTCGAAAACTCCCAGTATGTATGGTGGCAATTAAAGTTTCCTAAGTATATTGCTGGAAGGTATATCAAGGTGGAGGATCGAAAGGTGCGTTATGTGGCTTACAAATTTCAATGTCTTTATTGATTGAAATAGTTATCCATTCAGTCTCATTCTCCCTTTTACTAGAGTCTATTAACAAAAGCTGATAGGTCATTACGATCAACAGTTGCAATGCCATAAGTTTGATTTGGTTGATGACCTCAATGAGCGAGTAACTGTAGATTTTTATCTTATCATTACTGGTAGCGTGACGTTCGTAAAGGCGTATGACAGAAATGAAATTGACCATAGTGATTTTCTGAATGATTTCGCATTTTGGTCCTTTTAGGGCTTCTACATTAAGTTGAAGGATAGCGAGACCAGATGGTTTGTGAAGCTTCGACTTGTTTTCAGAATTTTTAGTTTGCCTATGTTGTGTCCAAAAGTTTGTATCAATTTACTGGCAGAAGTGCACGGTACTTACAGGAAGGAGAAGGCTGTCAGTTTCCATTACGTACATACTAAAGAAAAATGGAAAAGGGAAATGTTTCTTGTTGCTCACCTTATGAGATCTCAGCTGTAATTTTGGAGGAAGTTGTTTCCTGGTCTGGAGTGATGACTTTGGCAAAGTGTTATTGTAGAACTCCTTTGTGACTTCATCGTCTAAGAGAAATGAACCATATGCAGGTCATTTCTCAAGCTCTGTTTTTCGGTCTCCAGTCTTTTGCGAAAACTCACAAAGCATTGGATTATTTCTTTCTTGCTCTTTTATCTTTTTCTATTATGTCTCAAAGAGAGAATTTTTGGAGGAGATTCATTCTCCTGTTATGTGGTCAATCAGGTTATTCCCCGTGGTTTTTTCCCCACGTTTTGACCACGGGGACTAAACAGGTAAGATGAAGTCGGTTTCACATGTTAGAAACAACAAAGATGAGCAAATAGTTAAAGTAGCTTGTTTTGTAGGTCAGATGACTTTGTTGGTACTGGCACAAGTCGAGATTTGAGCCACACTGAGTGTATTGTCAATATATGCAAAAAAGACAATCCAAATGTCAGATATAAATCTTTGAGTCAAAATGTATACGATATATAAGGAGGTATATTGCACGTAATAGACAATATTATATCTGATGTCACTATTCAGTATTAATGAATGGTGCAATCAGATAAGTTTTGAATAAAAATTAGGATAATGGCTATTTTGAGGTGATATTTAAAATATCAGCCTTTTGTTTCATTAGCTTTGTTAATATGACTGCTACCAGAACCCTAAATTAAATATTTATATAAGATTGCGTCAATGCGTCGTGCATTAAAAACTGAAGTTGAAGCGATTGTGTTTCATATTTTTACACTACATGGAAGTTGAATATGCTACCGTATAATATGAGTTTATTCGGTAAAATTCTTTTGAAAATTTTCAGTAAAGATAGTGTTTGACAACTTCCTGACTGCACCATCCCTTTTATTACTGCCCGCCGTGCGTCCAGCGACGTTGTCCGACCATTATTTTTTAAGACCAGTTGAAATCTGTCAATTTTCATAAACATGTTTACCTTGAAATTGTGTGTGCTGACAATGTTCACAGCATAAATTTTTAGAAATTGATTATAAGCGCTAGCATTATACACAATTATTAAATTGGTTCAAGCAAGTATTGAGATTAAAATGCTTGACTGATGACTAGTGTTTCCTTTGTGGGATCACTTGTCTTTTAGTCACTTTCAATAATCTACAATTAGTGAAACACCTGAGATGAGGGAGTAAACATAAGAATATGATTACTTTGCTATCGTCATACAAAGACGCAGGTTGTAACATATTGCTCAACCATACTTATTTTAAAAAATTGTTGGCTATATCCATGCTACTGACGCCAACATGATCAATGATATATACGCAAAAATTATAGAGACAAACACGAGAATTTAGGTTCCTACAGTTTACAAATTGTACACAAGTTGCAATCTTAGCTTAAGACTATTACATACCAATAACTTTAAAAACAACAACTACATTTGACTCCTAAGACCTAAATCAGTACTAAACCATCATGATATTCCAAATTTTGAATCATTGTTATAATTTCAAATTAGTTAGATTCAATAAGCATTGTTTTCACATAATTGCTATGTTATTACATTTATTGTTCTTTCTTCAGATGTAGCCAATACTAAGGTTTGTCTTAAATGTTTCCAGTTTTAAAGGACGCGTTTTTAGGGAGAGAGTTTACTAAAGGATTTAAGTGCTAACCATCTTTCGTATACAGATTTATATTTTCACTATAGAACTGACGATGATATTTTTTGTCTTTATTGGTCTATCCAAGATTGTTTATGATTTCTATGCGTTGGAATTCCATTCAATTTGTACTGAACTTAGAGTCTGGTTGCTTCCTTATTTTTCTTTTTCCTAAAAGCTGTATCATCAGGTTGACTACCCTTCTCAATCTCTTCATGTTGGTTTGGTTCCTGTCTCCATCGCTTTAACTCCCATAGCCTCTATGTACCAATTGCTTACACTTTTCTTACTGACAATATAATATTCTTAAGGTGAAAAAACAAGTAAAAAGAAGATGGCTTAAAAACATCGAAATGGCTTGATGAATTTTGAATATATCAAAAACACACAACAACCTCTGCATGACCTGACGACTTTTGTTTCTCTGTAGCAAATTTTTTCCTTTGGTGTTTCCATTTCCCAGCATATGCATGGTTGTATTTTTGTTTGCCCTAAATCAAATGCTCATTTATCACTCACTCACTTATCATTAACTCACTTATCATTCACTCACGTATCACTCTCAATTATCACTAACTTATTACTCACTTAATATTCACTCACTAATCACTCTCAATTATCACAAACATTTTACTCATTTATTTCTCACTCATGTATCACTCACTCACCTATCATTCACTCATTTTTCATTCACTCACTTATCACTGTCAATTGTCAAGAACGTATTACTCACTAATCACTCACTCACTTATCACTCTCAATTATCACAAACATTTTACTCGCTTATTTCTACCTCATGCATCACTAACTCACGTATCACTCACTCACCTATCATTCACTCATTTTTCATTCACTCACTTATCACTGTCAATTGTCACGAACGTATTACTCACTAATCACTCACTCACTTATCACTCTCAATTATCACAAACATTTTACTCACTTATTTCTACCTCATGCATCACTAACTCACGTATCACTCACTCACCTATCATTCACTCATTTTTCATTCACTCACTTATCACTGTCAATTGTCACGAACGTATTACTCAGTAATCACTCACTCACTTATCACTTTCACTGCTAAGGTATATTTTTCTTTTCATGGTTTATCAAAACCAGAAATTACATTCTGATGAAATTCTTATTACTTTTTCTTGGGACAAAATTCTAATTAACATCTTACAATTAAGCTTAAGTAGACGGTTAATATTTTCATATTTAAAGAGCCACCTTCATTTTAATGTTATGCAAAGTTATTGTGCAGACCAGGATGAGCTCGATTTACTTGAGGTCACATAAAAAAACAAAGAATTGATTAACCATTTGAAAATGTTGTCATCTGAATAAATTAATTTAGTTAATACGTTGATTACCAGAGGGAAAATTTTGTTGTTCGTATTGATGTTGCTATTAATTCCTAGTGTATTCGATGATTTCTATTATAGGCAGCTGTCTTAATTTGTTTTGTAAACGATGATTTTAGCTTTGCCTATCTATTGGGTTTTTCTACTCCTTATGATCTGCTGGCAACGGTAAAGAATATTTCACTGTTCATACTATCTTAGTGCAGTCTTTTTATAAAAATACTTTTTTTCAGAACAGTGAAGCTCAGATTGAGAAAAAAACTAAAAACAAGCTGAGAACAAGCTAAAGTTCAGATCAGGTTCATTTTTTAAATCAGAACAAATCACTAAGACCTAACATAGAATAAAGGTTTGCTCTTTATAAATAGAATAAAAACAACGGTTTCTCAATTTTTCTTTACCAGCAAAAATCATACCACTAAAATCGATGATATAGCGCTAAAGTATTTTATTATGATGTTTGACTTCTCTGTCAAATGATAAATTCTCCTATAACCTAATACGCTGCCCCACTAAAGACCTATCGAATTTCCGATCTGCTTTATTTTCCTCCAACCTTTTATAGTATCTTCAGTAGGTAACATCGTCATCTTCAGACTCTGTGTCATCATCAAGTCACTTTTCAATAAGAATCAAGACATTAGGCAATGGTTCATAAATAGTGTCATTCCAAAGATGGTGAATATAAGATTTTGTAACTATTTGATTGTTTTCGCTTTATTTTGTCATCATCTGTTTCATCGACAGTCATAAGAAAATCTGTCTTTTGCCATATATTTAAACAAAATGCGTCATATTCACTTCTACAAAGCTTTTTGAAAGCTTCCTCTGCCCATTGTGATATCACACTTCTCCCCACTATTAATCTATCTATTGTGGTGCTGACTCATTAGCACCTTGAGTAGGTCACAGCAACAATCATCAACAGGTTGCGAAAGCTCTGTGGCAATTCATACCAAACCACAAAATTTATTGTAGGTCTTTCTCCCTTAAATGAATTGATATTACAAAAATGAATGTAATTTGATTCATCTGGTGTTGCCTCTTTAAGAGGATTTTTATCCAATTACGTATAAATATGGTGTCAGCCAAAGCGCTTTCTTAAAATTATGCCTCCACGTCCGGGTGTCATGTTTGAGCTTTATCATCAGAAAAGCTTTTGCCAGCACTTCTAAGAATAATCATCAGTTATGTTTTTGGTCCACATTGTCGCAAGCAAACCTGCAGAGTACATTGCTACTTATCAAGGTCACAATCTGGTTATGAGATTCAAATCTTTTTATTCCAATTGGTCAGTGCATTTTTGGAAAAGATAATATCTTCTCTTTTTTGTATGAACTGCAAAGCAAAAAAATGTTCAATCAAGATTTAGTTTATGTTGAGGCGTAAAGCTTCCAACTTCAGACTAAAGGTATCAATGTTTGCAGCTGTTGTAATGACTCTTTGACTCGCTGTTCCATATCACTGCTTTAGAGGTTTCCTTATACTCTCCTAATAAACACATCAGTACCAAAATAAAATAGGAGCTTCAGGGTTCAAAAGAGAAAATATTTTTATACACTATGAAATTTGTATTTCATATTACAATTCATAATACAATTTTTCACCCTTCTATTCAAATTCAATGTTTCCTATGAATCAATTTTGATTCAAAGGAGACATAGAAGGACACACCAATTTAATTGCTATGGACATAGTCATTTCCATGGGGAAAAACAACACAACCGAAAGTCGTCCTTTTCTTGGGGAATTAGTTAGGCTTCATACTTTGCAGTATGGAATTGGAGTGAAACTCTTTGGGCTTTATAACCTACATACAGCCTCTTAGGTAATATATTCACTGGTAAGCATTTCAAGTTACAATAAGTTTGAAAGAGCAGCTGTCAAAGTTACTGTCCAGTTAGGTGTCGCTCCAGGTCCCATACTTTCAAAGTATGAGTACTAACTTTAGTAACTTAATTGAAATAAATATAGGCAATACATTCTATTAAAGAATATATTTTTGATCATTGGAACAGGAAACTCAATATTTCTATCTGCCTGGTTTTAGCAACTTTAAGAATAAATGACTAAAAGTATGTATTTACTTTTATATATTACTGCTTTAATTGTTTTTCTATTCCACTATTTTCTCCTGTTGTTTGGCTACGATATTCTGCAAAGCAGTGCAACACCCTCTCTCTGCTTATTTATCTTTGTTTGGCATTTCGTTGTTTGCCTGATAAAGTACCAAAAGACCAACAGGTGGTGTTTTTTCCTTCAGTCTCTTTAATATCGAAGACACCTAATAATATACCTCTCAATGGTCTCATTCTTTTTTAATTTTCTGTTCTACTTTCTGATGTGGAAGCTAATCCTTATGTGCCGTTTTCAAGTAGGGATGCTAAACCATGGTGTAGTGTAAAACAATTAATTTGTACTAGACAATAAGTGAAATATCACATAGAACAAGTTGTGTACAGAAAGTATCATTGATGACATCGTGTTTTATGCTAGCCCAAACGGTAGAATATTCTTTTTTGTGTTACATAGCTATGTTGTGGCTGTGGAAGGCAGCTTTGAGCTATCAAATAAAGAGAAGATTTAGACGTTTAAGAGATTATCACAGCGATCATTACAATAATTCAAAAAGTAACATCGAGGCAAGGGTCGATTGAATTATATACATTTCCTACTATTTAATTAATTTCTTATTGCGTTTTTACATATCTTCGCGGAAGCACAATATTGTATTTGGTTATGAATGTTAGTAAAGGACTGTACAAAAAAACAAAATTGACTCTACCATTTTTTATCTTCTTTATTATTGAATATATGATATATTCTCTTTTTAGCAGTAAAGATCTCCAAATCAGGTTCCAGTCCCATAATCCTATTGTCTATGACTCATATCAGTTTGGTAAATATGCTTCGTTGATTGCTGTAATACATGTCATTTAGCATTTTCTTTGTCCAAACAAATCTTTGGTAGTCTGCCCCTTAAAAATACTTAAAATTGATTGATGTTTTGGCAAAGGAAAAGAAATGGCCTTGTTTACTGCATAAATGGGATAGTGATCTTTTCAATTCAATCTATTCATTTTGCTGCGTAAGTGTAATGCTTTTTGTTTGTATTTCATAAGGATTATGGCAAAAGTTTATTCCGTTAAACGCTTTAATTGGTCTTATAGTCAAATGTTTTTAAGTCCAAGGTTAACTCTCTTGGCCGAAGGTTTCTTCTGTCTTGTTTTTCACAGTTCCATATATTTTATGTATTTTATATATCTTTAACAAAAAATATTAATTGTATTGGGAAAAATTACCAATTTCCTATATATTTTTTGTTTCCACCATTAGTTAACAAAAAGTGCATACATATTTATACATATCATAATGATATATGACTATCCTCAGCAGAAACACTTGGCCTTAGTGTTAAAGCTCTTTGTTAACTTATACACAATAGCTCTCTACTGACTCACTTTTTACCTGTGGAACTCTGGTAATCTCACGTCTGTCCAATCTGCTACCAAATAGAACCAAGGTGGATCCTGTATGGTTTTAGAAATTTCCTTTTTATATTTAAGGCTATCATATTTGATGGGAACACACACAGACACACACAGACACACACAGACACACACAGACACACACACACACTCTCTCTCTCTCTCTCTTTATATATATATATATATATATATATATATATAGCGAGAGAGAGAGAGAGAGAGAGAGAGAGAAAGTGTGTGTGTGTGTGTGTGTGTGTGTGTGTGGTAAGGGGGTGATCAAGACTGCAATGGTAGTTTACCAATTATAGATTTCACACTGGTTCACATGAAGGACATCCTGTTGTATTTTATAGATTAAACTTAAGGGTGCTTTTTTTCTTTCATTTATATCAATATTAGGCGAAAATATAACTTTCTTGGTGGAAGTAATAATGTTTATTAATTGGTAATCTTTTACTTTTTTTGCTGACAAAAGTTTTTAAAAGGATTCAAATTTCTTGCAACCTATTGCTTCTTTTTGAAAACACAGAAGCATCTTGTGAAAAAAGCACGGTAATCCCCAGATTCGAAACTCGGATCTTCTGTTTACCTGAAAGGCATTTTAATCAGCTAAGGCACAACGTTCTAGGATGAAAAATATTGTGTCTACTTTTACGTTTGCAAAGATTTGTTGGTCTGTAGCGTTGTGGGATCATTTAAAGAAGGACTAAAAGCGTTTTAACTTTCTCTGATCAACAGCGAAATTCAATCAGTTCTTTCTTCTGTCACCCTCAACGTTTGAAAAAAACTTCGTTGGAATCCATTTGTATGTTCCGAACCAAGACAACCAAAAACCAACTAACAAACAAATAGACAGACAAACAGACAGACAAACGCAAACGAAAACCTAACCTATCTGGCAGAGGTAAGAAAGAATAACAAAATTTTTAAAATCATTGAAAAATAATGTTTATTTTTTATCCTTTTCAACATTTTTCATGTACTTACGAGCATCGCATAAATAACGTAACTTAGGCAGGCTATTTTCCATTATGTGGAGACGAGAGTCCTTGTCACTTTCACAATACTGATCGGGTAAACAAGTGCTTAAAGGGTAAACAAATGTATCCTGTTTAAAGCTTATTCAATAAATAAATAAATAAATAAATAGATAAATAAATAATTAAATAAATAAATAATTAAATAAATAAATTAGTAAATAAATCTATTTATACGTTTGGTGAGTATCCCCGCCTGTCACGCGAGAGACCAGGGTTCGATTTCCCGCAGGGGAGGACTTTAATCTTTTTTTTATTGCCAATGTATTGCCAAAGCATTTTTTTATTTGAAGTTCTAAAATTATCTTTCGTAAGATTCCCACAGTTTTTAATTACGTATAATTTCTATCCCACACCCAAGTGTCAAGGAAGTTGCAGTTCTTTGAACCNATAAATAGATAAATAAATAATTAAATAAATAAATAAGTAAATAAATAAATTAGTAAATAAATCTATTTATACGTTTGGTGAGTATCCCCGCCTGTCACGCGAGAGACCAGGGTTCGATTTCCCGCAGGGGAGGACTTTAATCTTTTTTTTATTGCCAATGTATTGCCAAAGCATTTTTTATTTGAAGTTCTAAAATTATCTTTCGTAAGATTCCCACAGTTTTTAATTACGTATAATTTCTATCCCACACCCAAGTGTCAAGGAAGTTGCAGTTCTTTGAACTGAAATGGTCTACCAGCACATTTCTAATCGAGCAACACTTTACAATTATCTTGATGGGGTACTTCCGGGTACTTCTGCTAGTAAATAGATAAATAAATTAATTAATAGGTAAATAAATACTGCCGAATCTGTAGCCTTAAAAATGAAAGTGAACCTGGAGGTTGGAGTAACCAACAGCCAACTCTGTCTTTCAATCAGTCTGTACGTACACTTTTTTCTGGTCTTTTTTTCACTCCTTGGCGTAATTGGTGTTTAACTTTTCAACACAAAAAATAGTTTACATATATTAAGTGTTTTGCGTATTGGCTTGCATGTTAACGTGCGCAATGCCGAAATAGATATGAATTTTTGAATTATAACCGAAACGAGGTTCAGAGAGAATTGAAGAACAATCTGCAATTGACTTGGGTGTTTTTTTCAAGGAACAAAAGTAATACCAAAGATACAAAATCTTTTTAAGTGTAGCTGCTGTTCTTATCATTTCGTTAACGTTGTTTCACTCTAAACAGTTTAGCATTCGGAAAAATTTCTATAGAACATATTTGTTTCTGTTTGATTATTAAGGTGTAATACCAATATTTTGGTCAAAATACCAATGTGATGGGAAAATCCTTAGCCAGTTGCCGTATCATTAACTTTAATCAAAATCTGTGTTTATTCCTTTATCAATTTCTCCAAGGACAAAACATTGTTAAGTTTCAATTTTATTGCTTTTTCTGTTTTCTTTTAATTCATTTGAATTTCCTCAACCAGGTTCAGAGGAAAGGGTGACTTGATTGAATTCTCTCTTGTTCTCTTTTTCTAGGCATTGCCATGGAGAAATTCTCTCATCCACTTTCCTTTTATTTTTCAATCACTTGAACGCCACTGCGTTCGACTCACCACCCACAGCCTATTCATACCAATGACGTTGTGACTCCAAGTACCTAAACTAACTTATAACAAAACACTTAATGACTGAGTATGAATTCTGTCTGTGAACAAAAATAGAACATTATGAGAAACTGTAACTACTTTCTAGTCGCAGAGAGTAGTATACATCAATGATACTGGAAAAAATTATGTTGGGAGAATAGGACGAAGAAGGGTAAGAAACTCACGACTGGTATTTGTGGAGAGACGTCTGCTACTAACATGGCCTTTGACACACTAGATATATTCATTCACACCTTTTGTTATTGAGTTTGTAAAATCATCCACCTGGTCCGTTCTCACCCCCTCCCCCTTCTCGAACGAAAGATACTTGTCATATAGAAACTGAGCAAAGAAATTTTTCTGTCATCACGTTTTCACATCTTGAGAGTTCATTCTTTTGTTTCGCATACCTTTTCTCTTCAGTCTTTATAGATTTGTTGAAAACTTCTCCAAAAGTATTTTTAAGTCAACGGAATAAACTCAACAAATATTATATATCACATTTCGTTTATTGTATAGTAATGGCATTGCACAGTTGCAGGGAAATTGGCTACAAAGTTTCAAGCTTGTTATCTACACAAATTGATCTATTGCCACAAAACAATGCACAATTATCTCAGTGTAGGACAGGAGTTCATATTTATACTAACCCATTCATCGTTTGGCTAGAAAATAAAGTACTAGATTACATTACGTACTTGAATTTACTTTTGGATAGGTAGAGCTATACGGATTACTATAGTTAGCTTTGATTTTTTTCAGCTTCTTTTCTTGTCATTTGTCTTTTGAAAACTATTAAAAATTCGTTATTCTAGTTTTTAAAACTTTTAATTTTGATTTGTCGAGACGTATGATCATTAGAGAGAGGAATAAGGACTAGAAATGTATTTAAACAAGCCATTCCTTTTTAAGTTACATTTTCTATGCTTTTTTTAGTATGCGTAAAAGAGTAATTTTCTGTATTCGTTAAAAGAGAGTAAGGAAAAAGGGACGTATTGGTACATATAACAAAAAAAAATTATTGAAAAACTAATCATAGTTAATTGACCATAAGAGAATTGTCTCGTTGAAAGGTGCCTAGAGTAAATCATCAGAACCTTGACATAAAATTATGACTTTAAAGTTAATTGTTTTTTTATGTTATATACACAACAATACAATATGAAAAGTGAAACATTGCATTTTAAGACTAAGATATAAAAATAAGTCATGGTTTTACATAGAATCGACATTGTTACTCTTTGACAAAACGAGAAGTTTTATATTTAGCAAATGGAAGAGAGAGAAAGAGGGAGAGAGAGAGAGAGAGAGAGAGAGAGAGAGAGAGAGAGAGAGAGAGAGAGAGAGAGAGAGAGAGAGAGAGAGAGAGAGAGAGAGAGAGAGAGAGAGAGAGAGAGAGTCACAGATTAACAGATAGAAACAGATATCGACAGGCAAACAAAGACAGAACAGAAGTTTAGGGTTTCCTATAATAGTACTAGGATATCCTTTAGCCTTTTTATGTATCTCTTAATTGTATTCTGGTATACTGTCATTTTGAGCTAAAATCGTAGTTAGCACCTAAATTAACATATTGAATAAGGACGTGACCAGATTTTTTAATTTAATGAAAGGTTGGATTTGGTTTTGTTTTTTAGAAATCAAATGTCCAACCAATAATCCTTGCCTTTTCTGACAGAGCTAACCTTTTTGACAGGATACCAAAAGCATCCATCAGAATGGGGAGCATCTTCTCCGACAAAAACCATATTATTTTCACCTTCTTTGCTTCTTTGCGTGGTCTCTCCTGTTTTTTATGAACTACACTGGCATCTGATGGCATTGCAATAACTATAAATATGCTTTTTTTTTTCAACTTTATCTCCAATTACTTGATCTGCCTGGATTGTCAAGTCTTATCGAAGTTTATCTTTCCTTTGAGGTTTATGTTACTACCACTTCTTACAGGATCTGGAACCTCTCTGTTTTAAATGGAGTACTTTCACCACAGTCATAAAGATGTTCATACTCTTTCTGCGTCAGTTCACTACAGTAACTGAATAGAAGCCTGAAAATTGTTTATCAAACCTTGGACATCCTTCGTATGGGGTCACTATTTTCTATGTCAATTTTGGCTTTTAGTACATTCGTCCCCAGTACTTGTGATGCAGAGGAATGATCATATTGGTAGTTACTTGTTTAATTCTTTGTTTTCTGACCATATATAACGGAGTTCTTTGATGCTTTATCCTTTACTCTCCGACAGAAACGCTGACCATATTCCGCATTTCCTAACACATTTTGTTTGCTTTCTATGTTATTATTGTCGAGTGGTTACACACCATCTAGCGATGGATGGGTGAAAAGCCCGCACATAGCGTCCAGCAATAAGCCAGGTAAGTTGAATGAAGTCACATATACTGTAGCCACAGGAGTGAGATAAAATAGATAGCCAAAATGAAATATCAACACATTCCAAGTGCCACCCTACACCAAGTGGGGAAAGGCAAATTGCGCAAGCGGTTGTTGTTGTATGACAGTAACTCATGACTTCAGCACTACCTATTCCTATTCTGATAGCTGATAACACATAGAAAGATATCTTTGTATTAGTACTAAGTCTAGTATTGCAGTATGCAATTCAGACTGGATATTTGCTATTGACCTGTTTGGTGACAAAAACAAGAAAAACAGGCACAAAAAGCCATGTTGTAATGTATGACAAAAGGCATTTATTATTTTTATTATAATAGTTATTATTATTTTCATTATTTTATTATTATTATTATTATATTTTTAATATTAATGCGATATTTATGAGTTTCTTTTAATGTTTGTGTTTTGTTATTATTATTATTATTATTATTATTATGTTACTTCCTGCCTAATTTATTATGTCCTTTAGAGACGGGGTCAAACAATGGTTCTAAGGTGCTAGAGAGTAGCTGTTGCTTTCTACTTTATCGATAGTTCTCTCCGTAGTACCTGTACTGTTCCATGGAGGGCTGTCTTCTGGATTTCGTGGATGTTGATTATACTAGGGATTTTATTAGTGTATTTTTCTAATCCTTTCTTCAAAAGTCCAAAAGCTCCAATAACCACTAGTAATGTTGTGATCTTTGTGCTACATCCTGTTGATTTCAATCTCTAGGCCTCTGTACTTTGACAGCTTTTCTGTTACTTTGATAGAGGTGTTGCGTTCAGATGGTATGGGCATGCCTATAAGGATGCATCCTTTGTTTGTCTTGTTCTTGATGACTATGCCTGGCCTATTCGCTTTGATCTCCTGGTCTGTATGGGAATTTTCCACAGAATTGTGATCTCATCGTTCTCTGTGACTGTCTTGGGCTGATGTTCCTACCATTTCTTAGCTGTCTTGATTTTGTATTCCCATAAGATCTGCCAATGTAAGCGAGATGCCGCATTGTTGTGTCTTTTGATGTACTCTATCTTTGCTAGCTCTGGGCAGACCGAAATGATATGTTCAATGGTCTCCTCATATTTTTCACAGATCCTACACTGTGGGTCTCTTCCATCCTTGATAATGGATTCATAATGGATCCTGTTTGCCAAACTCTGTCCTTGTGGAGCAATGATCAGGCCTTCAGACTTGTAGTCCGATGGATTTAAGCAATTTGTTGTTCTTTTATTGGTCTACATCTGCCTCATTGATTCTCTTAAGGTACTTTCCATGCATTGCCTTTTATTCCCAGAACTTCTGCATTTGTAGATGACCGTGGTGTTTTCCTTCCTTTTTTACTCTGCGGGTGGTATTTCTATAACATTCAGCTCCTGCTTCAATTTTGCTGCTTCTTTCCTGATCGAGTATAGCTCTTTTCTGTCTTCATGATGTTTCAATAATTGGAGAAGTGAATCTTCTGTTGATGTTAGGTATCTGTCTTGGCATATGGCGGTAATTTTGAAGGTCACTTTGAGTTGGACCAGAACTCGTCCACCTTCTCTTCTTGATAGGTATAGTCTCTCGACCTCTGCTTTTGAGTGGTGCATCTTTTCCTTGGTCAGCATCTTCCTGGTCTTGGTGTCTAATTTTTTAAGCTGGCTCAGTTTCCAGTTAATGATGTTAAGGCTGTACGTCACTACAGGTATCGCTTTAAAGGCTTTAAATAGCTTCCAATCGGTTGGCTACATTGAGTTCACTTTCCAGTATCATTCTCACTCTTCTATAGTAATCTTTCCAGATCTTCCCCTTCATGGCAGAGTGTTGGATGCCGTCTCCGTTCATTCTTAGGTACTTGTTTGTGCCCTCTTCTATCTCGTTATTGATGGTGTTGGTATTAAGGTCTATCTTAATGGTCTTTGTCAGCCGTCTTCTTTTGAAGGAAGCTTTGGCACTTTTCTCGAGTCCGAAGTCGATCTTGATGTCATCACTGAAAGCCCTGACGGTGGTGAGTAAGCCTGTTTGTTGTTTATTACCTCTGGTAAAGGTCGGATATAGAGAAGTGGTGGCTAACTTTGCCATACTGTGATTCATACCCATAATTGGTTGTATAGAGTAGCTTGCTGAGGAGAGCTAGTGCCAATCAGAAGGGCAGTAATGATAGTGAATCTCCCTATAAGATCCCGCTTTTGATATTAATTGGTCTTGATGTTAACACCCCATTTGCATAGTGAAGATTTAAGGTGGTCTTCCAGTTATTCATGCTCCGTGCAATGAATCTGTTGATAGTTGGGCAGACACTGTAAATAACGAGGCTCTATCCATGTGTGAGGCACGCTATCAAATGCTTTTTGATAATCAGTTCATGTTGTTGACAATTTCTTTGACTTGGCCTCATTAGGTATGACTTTGTTGCTTAGTAGCTGATATTTACAGCCATATCTTCTTCTCCTACATCCATTCTGTTCTGCTGGTAGCAGGTTATTTTTGTCCAGATAGGTGTAGGTACTTTCTGAGATGATTGATGTTAGTATCTTATACATGGTTGGTAGACATGTGAGGGGTCTGTAGTTCTTTTGGATCGATGGTTCCTTTATATTTGACACCAGGTATGTAATACTTTGAGTGAGCCAGTCAGGACAATTAGTTGGACCCTCTATGATACTCACGAATGCCCTTACAAGGTCTTCTTGTATGCAAGGAATGTTTTTAATCCCGAACTTGGCAATTCCATCTATTCGAGGAGGGTTCAAGTTCCTGGTCTTATTCATGGTAGCAGTGGTCTCTGTGATCATGATTTCTTACCAGTCTTGTCGCACGACATGCTTGTGTTTGTCCTGTACATGTTGGATCCAAGCAGCTTGTTTTTTGTGGCTTTTGTTGTTCTACCATATTTTGCTCCAGAACGCCTCAACTTCTTCAATAGTAAGCGGTTTCTTGACATCGATATTTTTTCCCCAAACTGTCCCTAAAACGTTCACATCTTCTTTTAAGATCTTGTTTTGTCTATAGAAGTTGCTTCCTTTAGTGAATCTGCTAAGGCTCTGTGTTTTGCTTGTATCTTTTGTTTGAGAGTCTTTTAACTGTTGAATTATTTTCTTTTTTCTTGATGCTGAGCTTTCTTTCCAGTTGCTTCCTCTTTCTTTCTTTGACTGTTGAACCTTATTTCAATTTTGCTAAGGAGTGATAGGTCTCCACGTAGCTTCATAATCTCTTTTTTTATCATCTCTTTCAATACCAGTTGTTTTTGTACCTGTTTTTGTTTCCTGGGTCTTTCTCCTACTACTTCTGCAATAACTGAAGCTGTTACATAGGTGAGCTAGTTTGTTTCTGTCAGTTTCATCGGTGTTGTCATGTCACCTTTGATCTGGCTTATTGCTTTATTTGCATGTTTGATGATCTCTTTTGAATCCCGGTCTTTCTTGATTTTTGGGATCGGTGGTCTTTTCCCTTGACAACTTCCCATTTCTGTCTGATATATGCTATCATCTCTAGTACTTTTTCATCATCATATTCTTCTTGGACTGCCTCTGGGTGTTCTTCAGGGTCTGTGATGTTCACTTTGTCTTGTTCCTCATCGGCTGCTTTTGTTTCATCTATTTCTTATTTATTATTAAAGTACTTGCACAGTTTTTGTTGGTGAAACTGGAGTTTGGGGCTGAATTTTAAGTCGCAACCCGCGACCTTAGATATTCAGCACATATAGAAAAGTTCGAGCAGCTCAAAGCAAACAAGCCTTCTGTAGGGTACTGAAGTAGACCTTAGGGCTTATTCTATTAAGCCAGTTTTGAAAACCCTTCGATGTAGTTCCTAAAGCACCTATGATTATCGGAATCACTTGGACATCTCTACAGTTCCAGATCTTTTTAATTTACCATTTTCTGGTCGGTGATCATACCACTTCTCAGCATGCTCAAGATTATAGTTTTTGCATATTTGCCAATGAATCACTTGAGCAATTTTGTCATGTCGCCACTGTTTGTACTGTTTTTGTGCAAGGTTTTTGCACTCTGAGACAAGATGAGAGACAGTTTCTTCACGATCGCCGCAGATTTTACAATTCACAGAGATATCTTCCTTATCAATTTGGTGCTTTATTGATCTCGTTCTAAGCGCCTGTTCTTGGGTTACCATTATGGTACCCTCGGTGGCTTTTTTGAGGTCTTCTTTCTTTAACCAATCCCAGCTCATATTGTCCCTTAATTGGAAATCATCGAAAAACACACTATGTAGCCTTTTCTCTTTCAAGTTGTTTTTCCGCTTTTCCCTGGTGGTTTCTTTATCTACTCCTGGGTCAATTATCGATTCTCTCTGTATTTCTTTAAGCATAGCTTCCTGACTGTTGTGGGCATACTCGTGCAGGCAGTTTTCCTCAATATGGACGCAATCTTCCACACTGATCAAGCCTCTACCTCCTTCTGTTCTCTTGATGTACAGGCGGCTAAGATACCTGCAGTGTATCTTATAATCAAAATTGCACTAGAGTTTATTGCCGTTATAACGTTTCTGCTATTCAATTTAGATTTTAAGATCTCTTTAACTCTTCTCAGCTATTCTGACTTTACTTAACTTTCCATCGCTCCATCCTTGATGATATCTGCTTCAAGGATTGATAGATACTTATACAAATTTTCAAGATCGATTTCCTTGATTGTCTCACCCAAAGGAATTTCTATACCTTCACTTCTGACATGCTTCCCCTTTTTCATCACTAAAACGCCACATTTATTGATGCCACATCCTTTCTTATATAATCACTAAAGATTCTGGCCGAGTTTATGAGAGTTTTGAGTTGTTTTTCTGTTTTGCCAAAATCTTTAAGTCAACCATATACAGTAAATGATTAATAGTTGGTCCTGATTTACGGAACTCAAAGCCGGCTTTTACTTTACGTAATATAAGGGTTAGTGGTATTAGACAGATAACAAAAATAAGTGGGGATAAACTCCCTGAAAGATACCACGTTTTATTTTCACTTTTCCGAGTGACTTTCCATCAGATGTCAATTCTGTTTCTCAATGGTTCATACTTCTAAGTAAAACTTCTTTAATGTTATTTGCAACTGAAGAGCTCGAGGCATTTAATAATCCACGAATGTTGAACCATTTCAAACGCCTTCTTGTAGTCAATCCAACCCATCGCTAGACCGACCATTCTTTTCTTGCAACTCTTTATTATCGCCTTATCGATGAGCAATTGATCTTTTGTGCCTCTCGATTTCTTTTTACAACCTTTTTGTTCCTCGGGCAAGAGACCATTTTGTTCCAAATGCTTGTAGATTTCTTGAGAAAGGATGCTGGTAAATAGCTTCTACATTAACGCAAGGCAGGTAATGGGTCTGTAGTTGGTTACTTCATTACCTTTAGATTTATCTTTCATTATGAATACTGTTCTCCCCTTTGTAAGCCAAGGTGGGACACCACCGCTTATTAGGCAATCATTGTACATTGCTGCCATGTGCGAGTGTAGCAATTTCACATTCTTCAAACAGTAACCTTGGACACCATCTGGCCCTGGCGATTTTCAGTTTGTAAGTTTGTTAGCTTTTATTTTCAACATCTCAGTTGTTATGGTTATCTCTGGCTGCTTATTTGTGTTATTGTCTACCTCTTTCTCAACATTCTTAACCCATTCAGCATTATAGTTATGCTTCACATCCTGTTTCCAGATTTCCCTTCAAAAAAGGCTAGTAGATTCTTTATCAGGTGTTTCATCATTCCCTTTTTCTATGCCTTCCAGTTTCTCAAACAGTCTTTTCTGATTATTTTCAAAAAGTCTATTTTGTTGGAACTGCTGATTTCTATCGTTCTTCAATGACTGCTTTTATACATTTTTTTTTAACATTATACTTTAAGTAAAGTCTATGTTTCATACCTTCATTTCTCAAAGTGTCATTTTTCAAACCGTCAAGTTTTCCTATTTCTCTTCTCAGATCTGCAATCTGTTTAGTTAAACGTTTCTTCCACCATGGTTCTTTTTTCTCTCTGGCTTGACTCTTCTTTGCACCAAGTAGTTTACCTACTACACATTCTGTAGCCTTCAAGATTTGATTACACTGGAGGAGGTCATTTGCTCCCAAGTAAGGAATGACTTTGTCAACCCGGTATTGACCTTGGGGAGAGCTAACAGGTACTACACCTTACTCAAGGGTGACCTGGAGGTAGTTGTGACAAAGGGTAACCTCATTCGCCCACGTCGGAATTCCACAACCGGATGCAGTTTAATGTCAATACCCAGGACTATTTTTTATTTATTATTATTATTATTATTATTATTATTATTATTGAGTGGCGGAGCAAAACGAGCCCACAAAGGACATATTATTATTATTATTATTATTATTATTATTATCACTATTATTATTGCTATTATTATTTTGGTTATTGTTATTAATAATATCAAGGGCCTCTTCACTGTCACCATCTCATCTTCATCATCATTATTTATTTCATGAATATTTTTAGTTTCCCTTTCACCATTTTATTAATATTTATTCAAGCAGTAAAAACTTTCTTGATTTTGTTTTCACAAAGGAATGGCATTTGTAAGATTTTTAAGTTTTTAATGCTGGAATAGCCTAATTTTNGGACTATTTTTTATTTATTATTATTCATATTATTATTATTATTATTATTATTATTATTATCACTATTATTATTGCTATTATTATTTTGGTTATTGTTATTAATAATATCAAGGGCGTCTTCACTGTCACCATCTCATCTTCATCATCATTATTTATTTCATGAATATTTTTAGTTTCCCTTTCACCATTTTATTAATATTTATTCAAGCAGTAAAAACTTTCTTGATTTTTTTTTCACAAAGGAATGGCATTTGTAAGATTTTTAAGTTTTTAATGCTGGAATAGCCTAATTTTGACACCAGTAATATTTCACAGGTGCTAAAAACAAAGCCTTCACTCACCCATAGAGTATATGAATAATATTCTAAACTTATTCATCCACAAAGTCTGATGTGTTTCAAAATGGAACAGCTGACGCAATATTGATTGAAGTCGCATTGCATTTTGGACTCTAAACATAAACCATTAGGTGCTAATCAAGTTCATTCATTCATTATTCTGTCTCCCACAGGAATATAAAAAAGACCAGGGCAAGCCTTTGGAAGTAATAGAAAGAAAATTAGATAGAAACTATGTTCTCACTACCCCTTCTGTCCATGACCGTATTAATTCAAAGAAGTATACTACTTTTCTTTTTACAAAAGTCAATACCTTAAACTCAGAAATAAAAATGATTATTTATTTAAAGTACAACTTCGAATGCGCAATATTGATGACATTAATTATGCAAAGCAAGTAATAATTTTAAAAGTTTATCTCTTTTTCACAGCATTGTTTTTTATTCACGTTAGCTATTCAATGTGCGCATATTTTTTGCCACAATGCGCGCCTGTAGTCTTGCATTGTTATTGGTAGGTCAAAATAAGGAAGACGCAGGGATTTCCTTTAATAAGATAGCTATTTATACTTCCTACTCTACCTGAGTGGAGGGTAATTTTTACGTTGAATGATATATATTAAATGTTTAAGTAACTTTTAACAAATGGATTTTCTTAGCAAACCTCAACAATCTCATGGTTATTGAGTGATGCGCAATTTCGAGTGATGCGGCTAGGTTTGTTTTTAAAGTATCAGCTCTTCTGTGTTGTTTACGTTTTTTTCACCTTTTTTTCTGTACAGAATTGTTGTCTTTTTTTTATTTGGTCGTTTTCAAAGAGGTTACCATGGTCATGTGTATCATGGTAATGCAAATGATAGCCGGTGCAACTATTTCAATATTAATCAGAAATACAGATATTTTAAAGAAAGTGACATTTTTGTCCATAATGAGTTTTATAGTGCCATATTTTCACCGTAATTTAAGGGTGAGGACAAGCTAATATTGATATTGGTATTATCTTGTGCTATTAGGAAGTTGTGGACAGAGAGACAGACAGACAGACAGACAGACAGACAGGCAGAAAGACAGACAGACAGAGAGACACACACAGAGAGAGGGAGAGAGACAGAAAGAGACACAGAGAGAGACTCACAGAGACACACAGAGAGACACACAGAGACAGACAGAGACAGAGACAGACAGACAGACANAGATAGATAGATAGAGAGAGAGAGAGAGAGAGACAGACAGACAGACAGACAGACAGACAGAGAGACACACACAGAGAGAGGGAGAGAGACAGAAAGAGACACAGAGAGAGACTCACAGAGACACACAGAGAGACACACAGAGAGACACACAGAGACAGACAGAGACAGACAGACAGACAGACAGACAGACAGAGAGGGGCACAGAGAGAGAGGGACACAGAGAGGGACAGAGGCAGAGAGACAGAGGCAGAGAAACAGAGACAGAAGGACAGAGACAGAACGACAGAAAAACACTTAGAGGAAGAGGCAGGGAGAGGAGGAAAAAGTCCAAAGATGGGTGATCAAAAAGAAATCAAAATGATTTGACTCTAGGCAAAAGTATGAGGGGAGAGAAGTTGTGGTTTAAGCGCATAAGAACATTCTGACGCAGTATTTTTTTCAATACTTTGGTAATAGATTATAGAAGAGAAATAGAGAAAGAATTGGTGGCATTGTTGAGAGGTGTAAGAAGAAGGTAATATGATATTTAAAGCTGTTTAAGATCATTTTGTTCTTTTGTTCATCAGCTCTTAGGAAGTAATTCCTAGTCCAAAGAAAGTAAAGATAGTCTAATTAACGTTCAATCTATTTTGAAATTTTAAGATATCTTACGGTGTATGTCAGTATCATCCACTGCTGATATTAGTGGCTTTTTCTAGATTCAAAATGAAGGTAACATATGTTGTCCCTATTATTACAAGCGTAGCCATTCCAAAGAGCACCACAGTTGCAACAAACATAAATTAGTTTTTTAACCCATTAAAAATCTTTATTTAATTTAAAGTTTTGTATGCAGTTACCACAAAATTTCTGTTTTTATTATTCTTGATTTTAAATGTTTATACTTCTACAAAAGCAAACGCTTTAGAAAAGTATTCATTTTGTCGAAGTTTTGTCGTTTTGCCAAGCCTTCATTGTTTATGGTGAGAGAAACACCTTCACCCTAAATATTAAGTTTATAAACCCCATAATATGAGTAATATACACAAAAAGAACGTAAACAAAGATAAACAACAACTTAGAAAGGCATAAACAAAAACGATTGTTCTCTCTTCCAAGATTAATCTTGTGTGTACTTAGCACTTTGCCTAGAATATAGAACACCTCTACTTTTTCCCTAGTCCTTAACACCTCTACGTTTTCCCTAATACATCAAGCGTGGTACTATTTACATTTTTATTAATTCTGATTATGTCTAAATTGGTAAACAAATGGTAATCATCTGAAAGTAATGAAATAAAGTTTAGTCATATCTGCATTGTATTAACTACTTAACATTTGCTATCTATCACCCTTTTGGTTCTGAAATTAATTCTTGAAATTTGATGAACCAAATTTAATGTACTTTTGAGGCTCAAGCCGGGTTCAGTCATTTGGTATCACTATTGATCTAGTATCCAAGTAATATTAACACGATAGGCTCTTGATTGCTATCAGTTATTAGACCAGGAAGTCAATTTCAACGACAATGAGATCGAAAATGAAATGCCCTAAAAAATAATTTGATTACTGAGCTTCTAATTAGCATCAATTGAAGTCAATCCAGATAAAATGAATAAAAAAAACCCAGCATTTTTAATGGATTTTAGTAACACTTGTAGAAAGCCAATTTTGTTGGTGAAGTGATAAAGTAATATGATCAAAAGAATATAGTTCTAAGGGAAAAGCTAACAAATCAGAAAGAGATGTCTTTTCCATGTAAAAAGTGTGTATGTTCGTGATTTAATATAGAACGTATGAAATCACTTTTAATGAAATGAAAGGTAGTGAAAAACGAAAAATTAAGATCAATAGTGACTTTTTTAGACTTCCCATGAATCAGACAGGTAACAGATGAAATGAAGAAAAAATAATGGTGATAATTCCTATTTTTTTTCTGTAAAGCAACTTTATTTATTACTGGGTGTTACTACTGTTGTCGTAAAATAACTGTCTGCTGATGTCAAAATGAAACATTGAATTAACTAAGAGAAGACTCAAAATCCTCCAAGGAATTGATTTCTGGGTAATATGTACCTTGTACAAATCTTACTCTAGAAAACACATACTTAACAAAAAAAACCACGTTCCTCAGTTGTGTTATCTGTGTACATGTTATATTTTCTAATCAACTAGTTATTGTTTACCCATATATTAGTAAAAACAGCTATTGTTTACTATTGAAAATTAGTCAAAACTACAAGAATACTAGATGAAACGTACAGTTTACGGAATGGAAAGCAAGAGCAGATTTGTTTATTTATGCTTGTGGCGAAAGAAAGTAACTATGAACTATTAACTATTTTTTCTAACAATACATTTAAACATCCTACAGTTGTATGTACTAAGATCCGTTTTCTAATAAATTCTATGTTCAGCGGGATCACCTGGTAATATATCCTTTAAGCAGTTTGCAGAAACTTAGAATTAGATAGGTAATACCAGAATATGGGTATGTATTGAAGTGAAAAAGAAAGGCAGTATATGAATATGGCAGTGGAGGGTGTTAAATGTAGGGAAAACACAAGTTTGGAGAGATTAATTTGATCGGTAGGGGGTACCTTAGGAGGATTAAGGGTAACAGTCTAAAACAGTAAATTATAAATTGCAGAGAGTAGGATGTTCGACATGATTTTCGGACTATCACAGTTAAAATTTAAGATCTGACCTGGAAAATAATTAAGTATTATCAACAAGACGTTTTTGTTAAACAAAAATAAATGTTTATGAAAAAGAGAAACACAAGTTTGTTTACAAATGTTACCCAAGATAGCGGGATAAATACGTTTTCAAAATTTTCCAATTGAAGAAAAGTTACGTAAATGCATATCACAATAAAGTTTAAAGTATCTGGGGTCAGTATTAAAACTCAGTTTTTTACTAACTTAATATAAATCGGTTTATCTGTCTTTTCAGCTCATGCAACAATAAGCCGATTCAGAGTTGCAATGGATTTTTTACCCTAGTTTTTAAGTGACTACAAACTATTTTGTAGTCTTAAAATGTAAATCTTCTTTTGCTTTCAACCGCTCCCTATTTCTTATAGTTTAAATATCGCAATTAAGATTACGTTTATTTTGGTCAATATCTCTTGTCCTAGTGCTTGACTGGACCAAGATGCAAAATTAAGAACTAAAGTCACGTTGGTTTATATGTACCTAGTATTTATAGACAAAAGCCCAATATCAATCGAGTTCATCCCAAAAGACAATGCAAGAGTATAAACAAAATCCCAAATTGGGATTCAGCTGTGGCACAGCATTTACTGCTAAACTGTGTATCCAGTAATTATTTCGAGATACAACAATTTAAAGTCTTTGAAAGAGCTAGGCCTGCCTTGCATTTAGAACCATTGGAGGCAATTCATATTTTAACTTGTATAACTTCTTCTTTGTAGACAAAAAGAAATAGTGTATAGTATTCATTTGCTGTAGAGAGTTAGTGACAAAAAGCTGGGATCGACAGTTGATTAGTTAAACGAAAGTAGTACGGCAGTAAAAATCCAAACTTTGACCAAGCAAAAAAAAAAGGGATTAATATCAACCAGTTTCACCATAATGTACAATAATTAATCAATGAGTCATTCTGACCAAAGTATAGGATTTTATTGCAAGACGTTAGAAATGCAGAAAACTAGCTCCAGAAGTCAGTTTTAGATTCAAAAAATAGAGAAGATAGAGGACAAAGAAGAAGAGTTGTGCTTTGTAATAAGAGCAGAATTTAACTTAAAGAGCAGCTTGCCTTTATTCATAGCAGTGTCCACAAAAAAGTAAAATCTACCTACCTTTTAAATGAAGTTGAAATACAATAAGACATTAGAGCGTACATTTTATCATGGTTAACTTTTTATGCTAAAAAAGGAAGTCATAAGCTCGTTTTGAATTTTCCCGTTACATTTTAACCTGCTGCTGCAATACGTCTGGGTAATTTTCTTTACATTTTACCTACAATATACTTTATATATCTCTTGCTGTGATTCCAGACCTTTTGTCATTTATTTTTCCCCGGGTGTAATTGTCTGTAGACTTTAAAACGAAGTCAAAAACTGAAGAAAAACAATGAAATACAACTTCAGCGCTGTTAACTTTGCTCAGAATATGCATTTATTCAACAGGAATACCAAGAATGTTATCTTTAACAAAGTAGCTTGAGAGATACATCGTTGTTTATAAATAAAACACATAATCTGATTGAGAGGTTTGATCGCAAAAAATAGACCAAGTCTCATGGCGTTATAGATTTTAGGTTATAATTCCCGTTTTAGATTAACCACCAAACATCTTTTCTTGTTAAAGTTAAATCTAATATGTACAGCAAAAACAAGTCATAATATTTAATACTTTACTTTCTGAAGACTGCATATTAAAACGTAAAATATTGACGAAACAAATCCCCAAGGCATTATTTCTGACTATTATCCAAACATAAGAAGTTAGACATATTTAGCTTGCCTCTGTTTCTTTAAGGCTTCCTAATCAAAGGGTAAAAACCGAAAAGAACTTTGGGATTGTTATATGCTTTAATCGAACACAGGAGCTAAAACAGTTCTGTTCTGGATCAAGCTCGTACATATGAAATATATGTAGACCCAAATACTAACCAGTACGAAATATTACCCACTTCTTTACTCTGTAATAACCAGCTTTTTCAAATATATAGAGATTATTTCTTTCAGAAATGTGAATTCTTATCAACTAAATAATTTTACGCATTTTGTATTAGGTCTAATTATAACAGCTTTGAAAAACTTGGAAAGTAATATAATAATTCTCGAGTGACGCCATGAAAATTACAACTATTTTCTTTCTTTGTTGTTAAGACTTTTTCTCCTTTTTTTGACATGACCAGCTCATCCATTCTTCTTCCAAAATTGCCTCTGTAAGGCCAATATAGTGCAAAAGCCAGTAGCTGTTAATTTATAACAGTCATTCAGTATGTTCCTTTGGCTAATGCAATTCCTTTTGTGTCTCAAAGAAGGTCACTGAAAATATCTTCAGAATATGTAATTGTTAACAATTTTTAAAAATTTGTATCAGTTTTTTTTCCGTCTTATATTACAGATATTTTCTTTATTAATGACCACTTTGTGTGGCAGACAATGTGCTGTTTGCTATAGAAGATAAGACCTCGGGCACTAATGGATTGGTTTGTAGACTGTTTAACTTTAGAGATGTCTGGAATGTATTGCCATTAGTCATGCTAAGATGCATTTCTTTTTTTATGGTTTTTTTGCTTTTACCAGATGACTTCCGATTTCTGGTCTGTATACCATCTTTTTTCATCGTAAGAGGACGGTTGACCTGGTAGAAAAAGCAAAATATAGAAACAGAAATCTAATTACTAGATGTCATTTTGAACACTAAGTACAGGTAAATAAGAAACTGAAGCTTTCCTTTCAGAAACAAAACTAGGGTTAGCTTATAAGACCATTGATAAGTTCACTTTTCAATAGACAATCAGATCAAAGATTTCATTTCGATGTAATAAAGTCATCACTACAGTTGTTAACATTAGTTTAGGTAATAAGTAAATAATTCATATATCCTTGGCAACTGCCAAACTCTTTTAAGTTGACATAATCAAGCTGGCATTTGTCTTTCAACGTAACAACAAAACTACTTATAATAGAAGGTTGATAGGATATCGAAATCTCTTAGTCTACATATTTTGCCCTTAAAGAAAAATATCAGATTTTGTTGACGTGGAGTTGTTTTACTTTATAAGAGCAATCGGTCATTTTAAACATATGAAGCCCCCTTGATAATGAGCTTAGAAATATTTTATATTGGCTAGTTATTTGTTAAGCTTTTGAAAAACAATAATCAATAACCATCTATTTATTTAAATTAATCATTATTATTTACTTCACTATTTATTAATTTATTTGTTATTTAATTTCTATTTATTCATTTAATTATTTATTGGTTTTAACCCTTTTCCAGACATTTGTACAAATTGAATAGAATGCCACTTTTTATGGAGCAAGAATTGGAAGGAATACTCTCTCTCTGTATATATATATATATATATATATATATATATATACATATACGACTAGTCTCCTTGATTCTAGAACACCATTCTTTCTTATTTTTCCTGATATAATACTATCTGCTGGCTGGTAATTTATTAAGACTGGGTTGCAAAAACTATGAGAACTTCTGCTAAGAGTATGATGTATCTGAGATTGTTTTCCATAGCTTTTACATTTCTTACTCACTCTCTCTCTCTCTCTCTCTCTCTCTCTCTCTCTCTATATATATATATATATATATATATATATATATATATATATATATATATATATATATATATATTTCTTGCTTTTTTCCTTTACCTGTAAAATACAAAGTATTTTTATAATATATTTATATCTATTTAAACTTGTTTGTAGATATTTTTTTACTTAAAATTTTAAGGGTTATATAGAGACGTTTTCTTATTTTACTATTTTCTATCTTATCTTTCCCCTTTCACAATCTTCGTGCAGATAACATAA
>RDPX01000058.1:1627553-1651598 GCA_003991215.1 Morbakka virulenta | reverse complement strand
TCTCTGTCTCTCTCTGTCTCTCTCTCTCTCTCTCTCTCTCTCTCTCTCTCTCTCTCTCTCTCTCTCTCTCTTGCTTTCGGTGGTCATTTAATTCTGGCTATTAGAAAAATATGACAACCAGGAAAAACAGAGAGGTCCGGAGATCTGCTCAAGTTCACCTCCCTGTTGATTGTCTTCTTTACCCTCTCCATTTCCTACGGTCATCCATTAGCTAAGGTATTTGCCAGTAATTCTTTGTCTTCATTTATGCACTTTTGTTTGAGATTTTGTAAATGTAATACCTTTTGGTTACAAACAACCCGCACAATATTTGCTTTCGCTGTTATTTATAATCTCACTTTCATCGCGTGCTCTTCCCTGACTTTTCATCAGGTATCCAATCTGCGCAAGATTTTTGCAGCATTAAAAAATTTAATTTTATTGCTGACTCATCAAAAACATTTTACTTTGGAAAAAGGATGGACTATAAATTAGACTTAAACTCTTTTTATGGTGCAAATGTTTAATTTAGTGCTATGTAGTATTTTACACTGCTGCTAAAATGTGCAGTTCAACCTCGATTATCCGAACAACGATGGGTGGAAAGCAATTTATTCGGGTAACTGATTGTTCGGATAACTGATTATCCGGTGAACAAATGACACCTTACTACATATACATGTTTTACGTTTACGTAAATATTTACCCAGACCGGAAGATCTTGTTCGGATAATCCGAATTTCGAATAATCGGTTTTCGGAAAATCGAGGTTCAACTGTACCTATTAACAATCAATTTTTTCTTCATCTCGGAGTCACATTTTTCATTAGGTATTCAGATTTATTCCATGCAGTTTAAACTTTGCTACTTGCTTTGTTTTCCTGGTACCACCAATTATCATAATTGCTATTATTCGCTATATAAAGTAAGGGGTGTGCAGTAAACTTGAAAAAATATGGTTGCATTTTGATATGTTTATGCCTAAACCCTTGTTACAGTGAGGTGAAAAGGTAGAATCATCTTCTAAAAGACGTTTTCTGACAGAATATTTCGGTGTCTTAAAAAAATCCTCCAAGTTGTGTTATGATGAGAACTTGCTAAATCTGGCTTTTCGAAACAGTAAAAATATTAACTTTAATTGTCCTTGCTTTAAGTCTATACAGCATCTGAAATCAAGTAAAGAAGGTATTTTTAAAAAGAACATTGAAAAGAAAAGAGAGAAAAAACAACACAACAAAAACAATGAGATAGTGAAGGCTTGAAGACTAGAGAATTTTTACCTTATGTAATTTGTAGTATAATCCACATGCATTACAGACTGGCTCCCCATTCGTGTTTCTTCTCCACAACGTAGTTTGTGTTGTTTTGCAATTTGTGCAAGAGATTCCATGTCTTTTGGACTGGGACTACGAAAACATGTCATTGAGAATAAAATGAGATAAGAAGGGTCCTAATTTGATAAGTTAATAATTTAAAGCCAAATTAAATTGGAAGAGTTATCTAGCCATTTGACCTAGGCTATTCGTAAATTGCATGTCAACATATTGCCCATTCAAATAGATATTTGATAAGCTTAATGACTTGAGACTTTAAGTATTCATAATTATGCGAATTGAAAATGGAATGTTCAAGAACGTTTTTAATTTATGCTAAATTTTTGTTAAACTTTTGTTAGTATTTTATTTTCATAAAAATAGCTATAAAGCGGTATATCTGAGTATACAACAATGTTCTAAATGGACTTTAGTGGTTAATCCTAGTAAATGACCAATAGGCTTATATCTGAAGAAGGAGAAAGATACGTTATCTTACTGTGTATTCTTTAATCCTTGTTGTGAAAGAATATCCAGACCTTGACTACATCATTAATTTTGTCGGTTACTATTTTGTCATCATCTCGAAAGGCCATGCTGATTAAATTGTCATGGTGCAATAGTACTCTTCTACTTTTTTTTTACCACTATTCAAGAGGATCAGGTGCCTCTTGCTTATATTTCTTTACATAACAGATTCATGCAGGGGAAATTATATGACCAAGGTCATTTTGAAGGATATATAGTACAGTATACAAAGAAAAATTGTACTTTATTAAGAGGTGTATCACTAATGCGTTTTACGCATGCAGTTTTAACATGACATGCTTGAAATAAAAGACGTACTTAAGATTTATAACATTTGCAACCTCATTTTGCTCAACTTCCTTCTAATTAAAGTTTTAAATTAAGGCTTAATGCTAATGTTGTTAGTACACACTGGAGAGGATTTATTGAAAAATAATCACAGCAGTTGAAATGCCTATATATTCTCTTAGATAGTGACTAATAGTACATGTACATACACACATACAGATACATGTATATATGTATATATATATATACAAATACACCTATATATATTTACCTTAGGCACCAAAAAATTAGACATTTAGATAGGTAGATAGATAGACAAACAGAAAGAGAGATAGAGAGGCAGAGAAACAGATTGATAGGTAGATGACAGATGATAGATGGATAGATAGATAGAGAAATGGATGGATAGGTAGATAGATGGGTGGATGGATGGATGGATGGGTGGGTGCATGGATGGATGGATGGATGGATAGAAAAATAAATAGATAAACAGAAATATAGACACATAGATACATTACTAGATGGATTATAAGATAAACAAATACAAGGATACACGAAGAGGAGAACAGGTAAACAAGAAAACAAATATTTTTAATGCAACTTTCTGTAATAGGCTTTAGTATTAAGTATTTATTTCCCTTAGTGAGCAACTAATGCTATGGAAGGATAATAGACTACCTCTAACTTACACAAAATAGAATGTTTTTGGTTTAGACAATGTGATCTGTATCAAAATGTATTAACTAATGTTAAGCCAGTATATTTAAGAACGCATAGACGTAAAGAATGATGTGACCTGCTGCATATAGCTACATTTGTCCTGAGCTAAATTTTGTAGCTTAGGGTAAACAATTGTTGGTCAAAATGTCGGTGACAGCTAGTTCCTTATTGATTAACTTTTCTCGTGCTTTTTACATAGAAAAATAAGTATTTGAAGTATTCACATTGTAGTTGCTGGTCACATATTCTTCCATTTAATTATTTATGTTATTTAAGTGCTTCACTTACTTATTTCACATTTAATTCTGACGAAAGTCGAATAGTCGAAATAAGAAGTGCGTCTTGTTTTTAGACTATTTAGAATTTGCCTTCTATTCTTCTACCTTTATTATACAAATTACTTACATATATATGTATATATATACATCATATTATATATATGTATATATACATCATTATATATATGTATATATATACATCATATTATATATATATATATATATATACATCATATTATATATATGTATATATATATACATCATATTATATATTTGTATATATATAATATGATATATGTATTTATATTTTTTAATTACATGCAAGACCTTGTCAGTTATAAAACTTTTTTATCAGAAAAGTTGCCCTTAAGTCATATAGAAATAGTTTCGTTGCTTTTTTTCATCCCTTCATTCGAGGAAGACCTTAGCTGATTAAACAAAACTAAGAGCAACACCCTGACCAGTTAAGACCTCCGTAACCTTCTGATTTCTAATTCCAAAACTCATTTTTCTGCAATTGCTTTCCTAGGTATACGGAAGAGAGGGGATTTTCCTTACATTTTATTTTGTTATGTCTACCAACTGTAGGAGGTGAGACTATTAGTAACCACGTATATGAACTCAGGAGTAATGTACCAGCTTCGGCTTTGTGAAGATCATTAATTCTTGATGATAAAACACAGTTTTGAATTTTCTAGACTTTTTTAAGGCTTCAAAGAGTTGAAAATTAAAGTGGTGGGGAAGCATGGGGAGGTTTCATTTACTGCCCCCTGCCAACCACCACCAAAACATGGTTATATCAAGGTTGGTGATATTTCAGAAGAAATTCCTTATATTTGACAGTGTTAATAACAAGGAATTAAAATGATTATTTATGAGGAGCCGTAGCTTAACAGTTAGTGCAGCTGCACAGTAACCGAAGGATTCCGGCTTCGATATCACGAGCATAACTTCAAACTTTACAAAGAAAAAAGCCATTGCTTGGAGTCGGGAAGGGCATTCAACCAAGACCAAGGGCATTCAACCAAGATTTCTCACTGCCAAATCATAGTCCCTCTGAAGGGCAAAGTCTGTATTTCAATTTCTGGCGAAAAAGGTCGTTAAAAAACTAAAAAAAATAAATTAGTAATATCTTACCATTCGTCGTTTGGGTTTGATCAATGGTCTACTTGCTCCATTCATTTTATGATAAAGGCCGCATGCGTTGCAAAGATACTGTCCAAGAGCATCTCGTCGCCATAACGGTGTAGATGTAGCACCACAATTAAAGCATTCTCTTCCTTCTCCTAGGATAAAAAAAGTCACTTGTACTTAATACTAGTCTTAAATATCATATCTAAGCGGTAATGTCTACTAATGTAGACATTACCGCTTAGTTTACACTTTTATATAACTGTACATTTTCACTTTAATCATAAAGGTGACATTGTATAGTCACATGACACAAAGCAATGCAAAACTTGTATCCCTTTTGTATAGCTTTACATTTTCACTATAATCATGAAGGTGACATTGCATAGTCACATGACACATAGCAATGCAAAACTTGTATCCCAAAATAAGGAACAAGGAAAATGAAAAATGGTGAATGGAAGAAGAAATAAGAGAACATCTTCTTACGCTGGGCAGGAGTAAGCTTTAAGCATTCTTAAAAGTCTTAGAACAGGAAAAGATGGAAAAAGAGGATCGACAGTGTTCCCTTAATGATCATATCCTAGATTATTAAACAGGTAAAAAGGTAAAAAAGAACAGTAATATTTCACCAAAAGTTAGTCTTGCTTCCTGCAGTGTGTAGTAAGCTTCATCTCTTTTGTTGTTTCACTTTGAATGAGGTTTTTTTCAATTTACAATTCAGTTTATTATCATGTACTACGTTTGAAGACATAAAGTCAGAATTTTCTACTCACAGCAATGAAATATATTAGAAATAGCTGCAGCAAGAAATGATATCTTGAAACTAATAGGTTCATTATATACAATCTTTATTAAAAATTCTTGATTTTATGGACTCAGTGGAAACCATTGATGTAGGATATTTATCATGTGGTGACTCGTGTTTTTTTATGACGTACCTCTCCAAATGTGGCTCAGAAAAGCTTAATGTTTAATAAAAAAAAATTGTTTTTAAGCATGGGATTTTGGACATTCATCTTATGGGTTTTTTTATTTTTCACAGATTTTCATCCAGAAGGTGTCTCTTCTACATGCATGATAGTGCAATTTAGCCTCTTGCATTGTACGTCAGACTAAATGATTTAGCTTGCATAAAAAGCAACTTTAACTGCGAATCGTAAACAGTTTTATTACTAGAATACACTTCTGTTCTCATTACTTTTCAGTTTTGAAGATTGCACTTCCAGCGTCCTCCTTTATTAACTAAAACACGAAATAAAATATCCAAGCAAAATTTCTTCATGTTTATGGATTTTATTATACTAATTAATTATAATAAGTGATTTACTAGTATTAAACAGAGGGTATATGGATGAGTAAAACGATTATGGAGGAATAGTGAATTTCTTTGAAAGAATTTCACGACCTACAGGTACACCAGAATAATTATCAAGATTGAAGAAGGATCAGGTGGGTCAGAGCATAGATCAGAGGATCTACGTTGCCTTGCTTTAGTCACATTATAAGAATGCAACAAAATGATAAAGAACAGAGAGTACTTTCAGCACTCAAGCAGAAAGAAAGAAAGAACGGACAGAAATAGTGATGGTGAAAGAGCATCAGAGAAAAAGAAAGAAATCATGCGACAAACAAATGTGTAATAAAGGAAATTGGAAAAGGCTGAAGTGAAAACTCAACATAACTTTGATATTTTAAAGGTGAAGAGGAAAAGAAAAAAGACTCAATTAGTGTTAAACTTTATTGTAAAAAAGCGAGGAAGAGTGGGAAAACGACGAAGAGCGAAGGGTGAAGAGCGACAGACAATGACACGTGCAGCCAGGCCTTTATTTCTGGCTCTTGGATCTCTGTTGTTGTTCGACTTTCCCATGGACTACCAAGATTCAAACTTGGTAGTCCAAGATTCAAAAGCACCGAATTACCGGGCTACACCATTTCACTGTGGTTCTGTCCCAGCGTATAGAAAGCACAACAAATTTAGCATAATACCCTGGATTGAGTATGAGACCAAATATTATTGTTACTTTGTAACAAGTACCATGAGAAACAGCCAAATGGTCAAATATAATTTTCAAAATTGACGCAGAACCAAGAATGACCACTGGTATAGGAATTTAACATGGGTAACTATTTTTAATAGTTGTCTTTTTCTGGTATAGGGAGTTAAGAGAAGTAGGGGGAAAGTTCATTGAGTCCATTCTTGAACATTGAACGAAAATATAAAAAAAGATGAATGACTTTTCCGCTTTTTTTTGCTTTTATGTTACTTCTTGTTATGCCCAGGCTTACTTGTAACAATCTTTCATTAAAGTAGTAAGGGAAATGCTAGATGTGTTCACACTATATATCAACCAATATTTATTCGTTACATTGCAATTTTTTTCTTAATTCAGAGAATCGAACCCAGAGCCTCATGATTTATGTGCATCTGCATCAAACAAAAGGTTACAGCTGTTCACTAAAACGACAACTCATTACGAAATAGCAATGCTTTTAGACCGTTTATTTTGCTTTGTTACACTCCTCTTTATGAAAAAAAACGGAAAAATATTTTTGTGGTAAAGCGACATGCAAGGAAAAGAATGAAAAAGACTGTGACGTATTATTTAATCGGAATTTATTTTTATTTTCCCCCCGTGATTGTCATGATCTAAACGTATTTTCTTTTCTAAATTACTTGACAGACGTGAAGTATAAATAAATATTAACGTGTACATGAATTTTAAACTTACGATTTGTAAGATGGAGGTAACAGTTTCAAAGAAATCATTCTATATTACTTTTCTATAGACAAAGAAAAACTAATCACTTAACTGATGTTGCACGATTCTTCTTAAATTTATCAACAAATTGACACCACGTTTGAATTTATGTCAATATTTAATAACTTTGTGTACTAATTAAACTACGACTCTCTTGAATAAAAAATTGAACTCAGCCCGAATGCTATTGACATTTTTTAAAAAAATTATGTCTTAAGTTGATACAATGAGCATAAAGTGATAAATATTGCAATTCCTCAGTAAAATTTGGTCAAGGAAATTAAGTATCAAAACATACTACTTCTTTTTGTTTGAACAGTTATTTCCTAATTCCTGCTCTATCAAGTTAACTGTTGCTTACCACCAAGAAATGAATATGACAAGTACATACTTACTTTGTTGGAAGAGAAAACGCCTACAAATGACTTATACTCAAGATCTGTAGCTTTATTTGTGTATAAGTACGTACTCTATTCATTAAAATTAATGAATTGTATGCAACAAGAAAATAATTTTGCTAGAGAAAGTGTCAGGAATGTGGTGGCTAAATCAATATAGCATAACTTGATTTCATCAACCTGTTTTCAAAACGGAAATACTTCCTAACAAGCTATTTTTGCAGTATTTTACAACAGTGCAGACGAGCCTAATTATTTGAGTACCCTAGATTATGGTCTCTTGATAACATAGAGGAAGACTATCGGAGATGATATGCTATCTCATGCAGTCGACTATCCGATATAACAAGCTTGTCTTTTTTTATCTGACATGGATAGATAACGATGTCTGTCTTCCTTATTGCATACCGCTGTTGTTCTCCCTTCTACAATGTAGGGAATAAAGTGTTTAAAGCTTTCCTATTTGAAAAATATAAAGATTGATTTATCATAATTGTGATAAAATATTAAGAAATATCTTTGAGTGAGAGAATTTTCAATGCATTGATTGTGAATTAGAAGTCTTTTGGCAAGTCTGGAGGGTTAAATTACGAAGCTAGTTATTAAGGAAGACAAGTAGACATAACTAATCTGGAAACTAGAAAAGGTTTACTACATACCAAAGAATAATTTGTTCTTACTAGAAATAAGCTGTCATACCGGAGACATTTGTTATCAATAAATCCTTCATGATCCCCAGTCCACATTTTTATGATAACAGATAAGTAAAATACCTGTTACCCTGATGGCCTAAAGGTCTACCACAACCTGGGATTTACGAAAGAATCTGAAGTGGATTTTTTAGGTTTTGTCAAAAAAGATCCTTTCTTTGAGAAAAGACTACGTTTTTGTTTTTGATTTTGTTTTCAAATAATGCTATTTTAAAGCAGCAATCTATTCTATTATAGCATTGACAGCTGCTATGCCTAAAACATGACCCAGCAAGTCAAAAACGTTTCAGTTATCTTTAAAAATAAGGACAAAATAGATGTCAAAGAAAAGGCAATATCCTTCACACTATGTCTTCTTTCACACGATTTTGTCTATTACGATCGCACCGGTGTGCCTTCTAATAAAATATTTTTGCTAAGCACAGCAACATTTATATCCAAATGCTTTTTTAAATAACAAGGTACAATTTTTTGGAGATACTAAAGTTTATCTGGCGGAGAAGAAAAGCCAACCTCTTGGTTGTAGTATAAGTTTACTTCAAGTTAACCCATGCCTCTTTTAGTGCTAGGACTAACTCACGAAATAAACTAGCCTTGGTAATGGTAAAGAAAATTTAAATCCTAGTTAGTTAAGGAACACTCAATTGAGCACAAAAATGGTAAAGTTAGTTACAGAGATCTGCTGAAAGTAACCAAAAAATTATTAAAGGAAGGATCATAAGATTTGTTGGATATGTCTTAAAGAAAGAACCAAGATGCACCAAAAGTAATATATATATATATATATATACAGAAAACCATTAATCTTATCTTCAACTTTCTACGGAAAATGCTAGCAATGGTACATAATGGTACGTCTAAATATTTTTGCCAGGTACAAATCAAACGTATATCAAATTCAGGACCGGTCAATCAGACCAGTGCTCTTAACAGACCAGCAGTATAACAAAAACGTACATAGTTCAAATTACGGAAGCCTGTAAAAGGACTTAAACAGCACATTGGAGAATTCATTTGGGGGAGCAGCGAGCTCATTTGAGTAAACAAGAGGAAGAAAGAGAAGATACAAAGAAATCACAAGCCTCGGATACGACCAAAAGATTATGCTTAACATGATAGTGAGACAAAGACTTCGTTTACGCCTAGTAAACATCTGAAGGAATCCTTGTTACTAGCGATCTTTTACAATATTTAATGGAGCTTGTGTACTTTGACATATATTAGTTGTAAAAGGGAATTTTTGTTAGTTTTTTTTATAAATATGTTACATTTTTCGCTTTGTTTCGATTCCAAAATTTATCATGTGTTTAATTAATGTTTTGACAAAAATTTAATAGTTAATGTTGAGACAAAATCTCTAGCCCCCAAATAGTCTCATTTGACCTAATCAGCTTTATTTCTTGCTTTCCTTTCTTCTAAAAGTGTATTGTATGCTATTTCCTCTACCGCACATTTGCAGATATGATAACAGAAAAGTGTTCTTTTGTATAAATAGAGGGGGGAGAGGGAGGGATAGGGAGATAGGGGAAAAGAAAGAGCCAGAAAGAGAAAGAGACGCACAGACAGGCGGACAGATAGGTAGATAAATAGATAGGTAGATAGATAGGTAGATGGAAAGAACAGACAGAACAGAGAAGACCTCATTAAAGGTAAAATGAAAAGTAATATATAAATAACTTTATATATATAAATATACTCAGAAGAGGTAGCGGGGTACTCATGCTATTTCAGTCTCTAGCCAACGCAAATATCAACTAAACCAAAATGCATTTGAAATTTAGTATTGTCTTTCATAACTTTTACAATCATCCAATGGTTTGCAGGTGACGTTTGAAATATTGGTTAAGCCCACAGAATGACAAAACAATATAATATGAACAGAAATAGGTGAGTTGTTTTGGCATGTAAGAGATAAGTTTGGGAAAACTCCTCTTTTGGTAATAGCATTGCTAAGCTCACTGCACCTTTTTTTAATCAATACTATGCTTTTCCATTGATGAAATTCTTATTGGAAAGATGATAGAGAATTTCATTCTATTTAATTCGCTTAAGTGAAACTGGTAAACGTTTGGGAAAATGTTTCTTAATCCGAATCTGTTGATTTAAGTCTCCAGATGGTGAACACCTTGAGATGTGTTTTTTGATGAAGTTAACCACCACCAGATTGAGAGAAAGATACCTTTGTTTTAAAAAGTAACCTGCTTTTTCCTTTTCGTTTCTAGAATGTTATTTTAATCTAACTGTAGCTTTTAAACCAGGGAAAAAAGCGGAAATGTCTTTACTCAAAAAACCTTTCACGTTTACCTAAAAAAAGAATAGAGGGTTTGAAAAGAATGGAAATATTCAACTGTTTTCTTGATCTGTTATCAGCTAAGTTCTACATTTCATGTTTGTATTTCCTCCTTTGTATGTTTTAACAGATCTGATTAATGTTTTCATTGACCAAAGATGAGATATATAGTTTCTACGCCAAGTTAGGTAATTTCTACGAAAGAGATTTTCATTTCCACCCTGTGATTACTTTTTACTCTAATTGCAAAGACAGGAAAAGAAACTGTTCAAGGGGGGATAAACACATTAAAGTAACACGGAGACACAGCTTTTCTGTTTTGTTACTACTTACTTTGATAACTCATTACCAAAGTACACATATACATAGATTGACAAATTGACATTTGCTTACACACACACAAACATATATATGTATATATATATGTGTGTGTGTATGTGTGTATTTGTATATATATTTAACAATAAATTGTTAAACCATTCTTTTGACGTGTATTCAAGTTACCCGTGGGATACCATTAGAAATATAGTTAGTTTTTCATTGGTTATGAGAATAGGGAAGTTGTAGGCTTTCTTTTCTCACTTCTTCCATCCTTTGGCGGAAGCAATAAAAAGTTACCTTTCTATGATGGAAGTCGTAGACGTAGGATTCGAATCGTCGTCAACTACAATCAATACGTTTACACATATATATATATATATATATATATATATATATATATATATATATATATATATATATAAATTTCTCTTTTGTGTTATGTGTATAAATGTGCACTATATAAATACAGAGAGCAATATATAATATATGATATGTGAAAAAAAAAAAAAACTATACACACANACACAGTCCATTTCGACAAGCCTGTTTCGTGATTTTATTCACTCTTCAGGAAATGTTCCTGAAGAGTGAATAAAATCACGAAACAGGCTTGTCGAAATGGACTGTGTAGTTTTTTGATTCTTTCCAACTTATCATATCTTATGTATATATGTATATGTATATTTATATATGTATATATATGTATTTATATGTTTATATATATATGTATATATATGTATATATGTGTGTAAATATATGTAATAAAGAGAGAAGAGTCAAAAGACTACACCTTGCATCTAGACAAACTAATTTCTTGATATTAATCACTACATCTCATGAAGAATGATTAATATCATAAAACAGGAGGCCTTGTCTAGATGCAAAGTTTAGTCTTTGTCTCCTTATTATATATGTATTACGAATATAAGGTCTATAATTTGGTTTTTCATTGAAAAATGCTCAATGCATGGATGAAGAGCGTGCCAGAGAGAAATCGGTAGACAGATGGATAGATGGATAGATAGTTACACATATATTTAGATAAATAGATAGAGAGGTAAAAATATTGATAGCTGCTATCATCTATACATGCATATATGGTCACATTCATACAGGGATCTATACCTTTAAACAGACATCTATAGTTTCATACAGAAATCTTTACGTCTACACATATATCTATTAAAATTTTGCTTCTCATTTCAGAAGATTACGAAATTGTCTTGGTAAGATAATAAAAATTCTCTTGTTTCGTTAATTGAATTTGTTATCGGTGTGAAGGACATCAAAAAGAAAGAATGAAAAATAACATAGAGAATATTTCGTCTAATTGTTTTTCTGCCTATCAAAGAAAATGGAATGATTTTTGTTTCTTCCATTTTATTATAACTGAACAACAATTGTCGTTATGGCATCTAATTCAAAACTAGATTAGTGAAGCATTCGCCAAATTTATCTCCAGTAAATCTCAATATTTCATCACTACAGATAACTCTTTGATTTACGGTGTCTTGTCTTCTGTGAGAAGCATTCATATCCTTACTGCTGATATATTGCTGCTCTGTATTGAACGCTGCCGATACCCACACATACATGTATTATAGTACTACCTACCAACATTACATTGTATAAACATCATAAATAAACATTTCAAACCAACAATAATTATTAACTTTGGTATTGTACAATGATAAAAAGTAAGTTTGGTATAAGCAAACTCTCCTATCTGTAAGTTGTGGTAGAAATTATTAAATGAAAAATATATCTATACTAAAAATGTAATATATACAATACTAAAATGGTGCTTTTTTGGTAGGCAAAGAAACTGTACAAACATTACCATTAACAGTTACTTTTGCAGATAAATTGTTATATTTTAGACAACGTTTCTTCCTTGCCAGTCAGTTAGCAAATTTCTTACAATTTTACATTCATAACAATTTTAGATTTTTCATTTTTAATCTTTAATTACGAACTCTAAACAATCTCTTTATGCCAGATTCAGTCCCCTTTAATTCTACAATTTCTTAATAAATATCTTACAAAAATTTTAAGTTTCATTTAAAATACAGAAAACTGTGTGAAATATATCTATTACGGTGTATTTTAGATAGATAGAAAAGTGTTAAAGATAAATTAGGTTGTATGTTTTGGAAATGAAACTTCATTCTTTTTATTGTGACATATGTTTCAATAATGAATTTTGTATCATCAGCTAAAATAATAAAATCTTGTAAAATATGTAACTTTTTGATATTATTACTTCAATATACATGCATTGCATTAATGAAAGATATATAATATATGTTACATATATTATATAGATCTATATATATTTAACTATATTACTGTTAATTGTATAATTAGTTGTAATTTTATCACGAACCATTGAAACATGCTTTCCAAATTGACATATATTTTTTTGTGTCCGTAATGTTAAAAGCTATACTTTTAACAAGAATAAATTAGTTTATCATATTTAGAATGATTAATAATATAGATAATTTTCTTTTTGAAAAAAACACTCACCTATATTGTTTCTGTTATCAAAGCGCAGCCTTGGTATTCCATTAACCATACCGTATGAGCCTGAGGATGCGTCAAATTCAAATCCAGTGAAATAGGAGTTATAAAACTGTGAAGAAAATCCAAAGCTTGATCCTTGTAAATCCATTTTAACTTGTGACTTATCATCTCCTGGAAAGTAGGAAGGCGTATCACTTGATCCATCTTTCGGAGTAAGGTTAACAGAATGTCCATTTCCTAGACCATATCCCCCATTTCTATTTCCGGGAAGGATATAATGTTGTGGGTACGGGGAGTGGAGCACGGAAGTACCATTTGGACAAGATATCATTGGGTGAAAATTAAGATGTGGTGCTTTACCACAACCTGAAGAAGGCATGTAAACTCTAGTACTGCATCCGGAGGTATGACCAGCAACTTGGTTTTCTTGAATAGCTAAGTTGGGGGAGTGATGATTTGACCCTTGGTGGCAAAATGAGTGATAAGAATGAGGATTGTGGATAATACTTCTTTCCCAGCACGAGCCACTGAGTTTTGATGATGCTGTGCTATCTGAATGGTTATGAAAGTTCTCATTAACACCACTGTATTCATGATTTGAGTCACTTAAACCACTATAGGTGATACTGGTGCTGTTGTCTGGGTACATTCCAGAATACGGTAAAGAGGGAGGCCAACGATGCTCTGAAGCTAAGTTCATATCTGAATGTATCCAAAATAGTGATAAGCTCTCACAGGACTTCTTCTAGTGTTTTCAATAGAATAAGTAGTTTTCCACTGTTCACTCTGAAAAAAAGAGCATTCGTAATCATTATGGTTTTCTTTTGTTTTTTCTTGTGAAGAAATGAATGAGGTGAGGACTAGTCAAGCCACAATTATGATTTTAATACTTTACAATAAAATCCAATAGATTTCGTCTACGTTCATTTCTTCCACCTTATTACAGAGCGGAAATTAAGTACGGAATTTTGATAGCATCAGTCTTAAATCTTACGACTTTATCAACAGATAAGATTCTCTTAAATGTTTCTTTTCAAGAGGTTGGAGTATCACAAATTGACAAAAAAAGGAACAGAAGGCTGGAAGTTAATAAGTTACAAACAAATAAGTCTTTCTCGCTTTATGACTCCTGTGTTAGAACTAAATTGATAAAAAAACCTCGTTGATTAGGTCCGGAGGAAGCTTCATTCTTAACTCTGATTTGAACCTTAGTGACCCAGCAAGTGTTTAATGTTCCAAGCTATTGATATCTGTCATTATTAAATCCGTCACCAAGGATATTGAATACAATCATCCAAAGATGAAAACTAGACAAACTTGTCTGTAAAAGTTGATAAAATATAATTTTTATCTATAAAAACTATCAAAGCTCAGCTTAATAAACAATATGAAATCTGGCTCTTTCCTCCTACTGCTTCCTCTTTTTCATCACCCTTTCTCTATCTCCTTTCATACTCAAATTTTCAAAACAATGTTGTCTTCTCTATGGATATGATTAAAGTCGCAATAAAAATATCAGAATAAAGAAAAATGCAATGTCGAACAAAATACCTCTTCTTTTGTAATACTTTTCTAAATAAGCGATAAAGCTAAATGCCTGGATTGATTAAATTAGTACAATGTGATGTATTTTCAGATGAATAAAATCAACACAAGCTTATACATATATTTTATATAATTTAGAATTAAGTATGTATATTATCCACAGGAATACCTTGCCATTTCTAGAATTTCACCTTCAAGAATATTACTTCGAGCAAAATGTTCATAACGATGACAATAGCAGTTGGAATATTTGGTTAAACCAAAGAAACGAATTAAAAGTAATATTTGCCTTTGTGTGACATTCCTGGTCTTACCTATGATGCAAATATGTAGATACTGACAGACAAAGCCAAGAATATAAATGCATTTGAGAGGTGATAATACTGGACAATACAAAAGTTTAACTGCGAAGGATTCTGTTATGGTGATAAGATTCGGAATCAGGTAGATGAAGAAAGAAATTTACGAACAAGATTGCAGAGAGAAAATATGAATATGAGTAGGATACATGCTTCAAGAGTTTTCAGTGAAGGCTGATAATGATGTTTTAGAGAGAATGGCTATAGGAAGACGACAATTCGAGCAGTAATGTACTAAGAGAAAAAGATAGAAGTTTAAGAAGAAGATTGCAGAGAGAAAGTTTCAGTGTGAGTAGGATACGTGATTCAAGAGTTTTTAGTGTAGGCTGATAATGATGTTGCAGAAGGAATGGCTATGGGAAGACGATAAGTGGAGCAAGTAATGCACTAAGAGATGTTCTAGTGAAAAATGCTTTGATCAAAGTAGGAAATAGGGAAAACAAGGATACAAAGGGGTGCAATAAAGGCCAGCCTTTAAATCGCAGCTATCACGAATGAACGGATGCCATTTTTTCCTATAAACATATTTAATAAGACTGAATACACAAAGTAATATATTAACAAACATAGTAAGTGTCTGTTAACTTTTAGTTTCGTAATGCTTCATGCATTTCTAAATTATATCAGGTATGTAAAAGACTGCCCGGTGATTGCGAAATGCATGAAACGTGAAATAACAACTCCCACGTTTTATATTGTGTAAATAAGGGTATACAGTATAATAAAATATTTCTTCAAGGCCTATGATATTTTCATTTTTATATATTATAACTATGATAAGAAATAATACTTTAGCCAGGGTCAAATGTGAGACAAAGTTCTTACCTCTGTTCCTTTTAAAAAAGTGTCTAGTACAGTTTCCTAAATATTTATCTTTTAAAGGAATGACTATATATTTTATTTTTATGTTAGCAAAGCTTCTAATAAAATAACGTTAACTATGCTAAAGAAGAGCTAAAACCGTTTGAATACTAATTTTGGACTTTCTTTCAAATGCCAACATCTTTTCATGATGTGCTAGAAAATTCAATGAGGGAAACGTCTCTTCATATGGATTTTAAGTAAGAACTGGAATCTAAAAATGTGCAAGTTTATTTCAAATACCCTTCCGTAATACCATGTAACGTTTCGGACTATCATTTTTCTGTCCTCACCAATGGAAAGACTAAACTTTACTTTATGGCTTCACCAATAAAAAATGGTTGTTTTCATGTATACAGAGAATATCCGAAATTATGTACTACTATCAGAGTGTTTAAATATATGTAACACAAGACTATTTAACTTAATACATTAAATGTGAGAACACAGGTCACCATTTGATAACAGTTTGTAGATAATATATATTACCGAAGTTTTTCACCTGTATAAACATGATTAATAATGAAAAGAAGAAACAGTACATCACAAAATAGAACCCAATATCTTGCATTTATTTTCCTATAACAACCCTATGGCTAGATGAATAAATTTGTTATCAAAGAAAAAAAATACGAGACACAAAAAACATTATTTTATTGGGAATTCTCTTAAGTGACATTGTATTTAACGTAAAATTTATTACAAAGTGCTAAATATTGTAATACAGTCAGACAAACAATAAAAATGACCACTACATAATCTATTGGATAATAACACCTAAAATATGATTAATATGGACTAGATTCAGATAGAAATGTACATTAGACTTACGTTTTACTGTAACGTTCAAGGGTAAACAACTCGGTTTCGACACAACCAAACCCAATTGGTGTGAACTCTTTGCAAATACTGCCTTGTCATTTATAATATAAATAAATTCTTTATGACAAAAACCTTTTTACATCAATAGAGACATTCAGACATTTTCTTAACTGTTCACTGACTATTAGCTGTCGCTAAGAATTTCAATTTCATTATACCAACGTACTGGAACTACATTAAAACAAAGCAAGAAATACGATTTTAATTAGGTAATTTTATTCTTTTTGAATATTCTAATAAATAAAGAATGTAGGTACATTGCCAAAGGTAGAATCAAATTAAGGCATTATCTCTTTCATACCGTCTTATTATATTATCATTTATATATTGTCTGTGTTCATATTGTGATTGTTTGTTTATGAAAATATAGATAGACAGATGTCTAGGAATTATTTATAAAATTGATGACGTCAGCAAATTATTACTCTAGTGCACGTTAGTACTTTTTATTCTCTCTTAGAAAATTGTGACATAACAAATTCATAAAATGCTCCATAACATCATTGTCATTTCCTCTACTATTTTAAATATGGGTTACCCATCCCGGTAAAGGACACTTTTTTCATTCCCGAGAATGATTATGTAGACATAAAACTCCTTGTCAGACCCAAGGGCTTTTTAATGTTTATGAAAAACAGAAGTTAATTTTTATTTTCTGACTTGAAATACTGTAGTGTATCTTCTTCTTTATGGGTCTTCCCTTTCCATCTATTTCTTTCCATTAAATATTGTAGTGTAGCTGTTTTTCATTAAAACAGCTAAAGAAGCAAGAGGTTGGCAAAATTACAGATAATGTAAAAGTATCACTGAAAGATAATACGAATATTAAAAATGATAATGATAATAATTAATTGATAAGTAATAATAAGATATTTTAGCTCTGTTCCAGTGTGCACGCAACTAACAACAATTAAGGTATTAGAAATGGAAACAGAAAATATAAAGCAAGGACACAATACAGAGATAACCATAAGAAACGAAGAAAAAATAGTCTAAACTTGATTATATTTTTACTACAAGCATGCATACAACTAGATCCAGTCTAGGTTTTCAAAATGCCCTTTTTCACAGTTTTCCAGATAGGAGTAAGGAAACGCTTTATGGTGTAAGAAAAGTTTTCTTTATGACATCTACAAGTAATAAACTCTTTTGAACTTAACTCCACTGGTATTTTATGCCTCATAAACCTTGTGTATTATCTTAAGAGGTAGCCAGAAAATAGACCTGGAAAATACCTTGTTATTAGCAAAATTAAATTACGTAATTGCCTTAGGAATTAGTAATGAAGGTGTCGACGCCATAAAATGGTTTCTTCAGTTTTCTCAACAAATGTCAATTTCCTTCACTTGCTTTTGCAAAAGTGTAACAGGAAAACATTTCTATAAAGTAGTCATGACATAACGTTAGTAACTTGTCGTAATAATCTATGCTAGAAAATGATCTATTTTCTGTACTTTACGCCTATGTAACAGTGAAGACTTAAGGATGTGGTAAAATTTAACGTGGTACTCTAATATAATGTAAAGTAATGTAATGTAAAATGTGCTATGGTAATATCATTGTGAGCACTTTCGAAAATGAGCAATATTATTCTAATCGAGTAGTAGAAAAACTTGACAATTTACCCTTGCCATTCGTTCTTTGCCAGAAGAGCCCATCACAAAACCTTATTTGAAAACCAGAATTTTCTTAAATCATGGAAAAGCATAAAGTGAAGGGTACATGTTAGAGTAAGGTGGGGAACTAGGAAGAATGAGTTTCAACATAGCCTTCAGCTGGTACATAAAAACCTGCAAAATTGCATGACAGTAAACTGTGCGAGCATCTGACAAAACCCATTTTGATTGGATAAATTCTCACTTAACTACGTATCACAACTACCAGAAATTTATGTAATTTTTGTAATATAGTCACTCATTACAAGGTGTAATAACAACCGCTAAGTAAATGAATTTTCTTTTTTATAACTGTCATCACCATTCCTCGAAATAGCGGTTACCGTTTCTTTTTCTATTTTATCAATGTTCATAAAATAGTTGTCAGACCTGTCCCTTTTATTATTGTTATATCCTGTTATGATGTTCACCTTTACAAATAAATTTATTCCACTCTGCAAAGTTCGTTGAAAAGAAAATCCTGTTACATACATTTTGAATGAATGCAATAATAAATATCAGAATTCAATTTCATTCTTTTTATCCTTAGTTGTGATGAGCAATATATTTTTAATTTATTTCAGTAGATAATACACAGGAGGAATCAAACATTTTCTAAGGTCAATGAGTCAGTGTATACTTTAAGGGCTTTTTTTCCAAATTTGATTGCCCCTCTCAAACAAAACTGGGCGATGCTCTTTATTTATATCAGCTTTTTGTTCAACAAATGTACTTTTGTCTTTCTTTAAATCAATACAGCCAAAAAATATTAAGCAAAGAATAATTTACAATACTTTATTTCACCTTGTCTAAGTTATGTAAGCCAAAAGCCACTACGACTAACCTCACCAACTCTGCTACAACTTTTACTATCACTACTGCTACAACAACTACTATTGACACTACTACTACTACTATTGACACAATTACTACTACTACCATTACTGATACTACTACTACTATTACTACTATTATTAGCATTTTATTATTATCATTATCTCTACTACTACTACTTCTTCTTTTACTACTACTACCTCTACTACTTCTACTACTACTGCTACTCTACTGTTACTACTGTGAAGACTGCTATTTCATTACCATTGTTCCTGTTATTATTAAACTATTACATATTACTTGTGTTACTACTAATAAAAAAACTAATGTTGCTAAAAAGTCAAAGAAAACAGAAGATAAGATATTCTTGTCACACCAGAGAGGGGTATAAAACATAATTTCATACTTAGAAGAGTATCGGACATAAAACAATCAGAAAAAAGAAATTGAAAAAGAAAGTATCATGGTTAAGTGCAGAGGAGACCTAAAAAGATGTGCAGCTTTAAAAAAGTGATGTTGAATCAAAAGTGATTCGTACTCGTAATAGAAATTTCGTCAACTTATTTGAAGGGCTAGGCATTAAATCCATAATCTTTAAACCAAAGAATAGTGGTTTTTAGGTTTTAGCCTGCTTTGGTATTAAAAGCTTTACCACAAGAACAAGACTGATAGAAGAAGATCGTAACTGAAAAGTTCAGAAATATGTTTTTAGTGTGCTACCATAAACAGTGTTATAGTGTTTTACTAGTAAATTAAAGATAAATACACGTGGGTGGGCACAACTGATAAAAAATAACAGTTGCTGTAAGAGTATTGAGAAACAACTGCTTAATTGAATGCATTACAAAAGAAATAATTCAAAATTTATCAGTTTTATTGTGCATGGAAAATATGTAATGTTATGTTTTAGTAGCATAATGGGTCGTTTATATATACCTGAGATAGAGCAATGGATTAATAGTAGGAGTTATAATAATGATCAGGGGAGTGATTTAATTTTTATCGGTGCTACGGGCTTTAGATTTACTTTGTTAAAGCTACTATTTCATTTATTACTCTAAGTTCCCATCCCTCAGGGTAAGAGATATTTTAAATCAAACCAGAAATGCCTTTTATAATTACAAAGTATTGCATTAAAGCAATTATATTTTTCTACTATAAAAAAAGATCTTGTAGTGGAAATAAAGTAATGCCTGCCGTTGGCTGCCATTACGACTGGATATAAGAGTATTTACTTTATCTGGATAGGGAAAAGGGTAATATATGGTGAGGTCAGAAAAATCTTGTGATTCGTATATCTTGACACTTTTTGAATTACATTCAGTTTTTATTTTCATGGTTCGAATGAAGATATCTTCGATGTTTATATTAGACTAATAAATACATAGTGGTTTTATGAAAATGAAGTAAAAGATTGAATTTCCATAAACAGGAATAGATTTAGAACAGCGATAAAAACTATTATGTGTAAAAATTAACGTTAGTAATTGAAATGCAAGAAACAGGAATAACATATCTGATACAAAATAACAAAAATAACTGTGTTTTTTAAAGCGGTCCATCCAATTAATTAGACGTGTAGCAAAGAAACCTTCATCTATGAGTATTCAAATAAAAATGTTCCACAGATTGTTATGCAGTGTTCTTTTCTTGAAGTTTACTTGTTACAATTTACTACAAACTTTTCAAATAACTAAGTTATTCCCAATGTTTGCTTTATCTCCAATTTTATTTGGATATAGCGCACGGACGTTCTCAATGTAGTATTAAATAAACCCATAACGGTCTATGTTAGGTAGTACTTTCACGGCCAATTTTATTTGTGTATGCTTAGAAGGACTATAGAAGCTTACAAATATATGTCTTGTCCCTTCAGCATTTGTATTGATATTAGCCTTAGTAAATAAGGCACTTTTATACATTTACAGCACCCTTTAAAAATGGCACAATTAGGGACAATAGCTTCATCAAAGGACTTTCCATCGTTAGAATTGGTAAACTTCGTGACAAATGTAACAAACATATCATCAGTAGCTAGTGACGAAGGGTCATTGATTAACTAAATGACCATTGTATAAAAAAAAGCCAAGACATTTTAGGTTACAGTCTTATCTCCCACATCAGTTACTTTAAAAGGTGGCGTTTACGCTAGAGAGCGTATAAAGCAATTCCTATCACTACATATACGTAAATCGGGTTCCAGTCAATCTTCTCGGGTGTAATAAATGTACTTAGACTTTACATATTGATACAAAATGTATAACGGTAGCATAAGAAAGACTATCACAAATGAAAATCGTTCCCCTGATGACCTGCACACGTGTAACGAAAGATCAAATGTAAACCTTTCAAACTTACCACTGAGCTGATAACTTCATATTCAGTGCTATAGTTTTTCCTTTATCTAAACAAGTAGCTGATAAGAACCTTTAGTTTGTAAATTTTGAACGTGTAGTTCTGAAAGATAAAGGCCTTGCCCTGGTTCTTTGCGTATTGGTCTATCTTGTATAAAAATCCTGAATAATAAATGAGTCAATTTGGCGCCAGTACAGTTTTCAAAGTCGCGTCAATGAGTGTATTCATATGATCTAATCACCTTATATTCTTCATTATTGTATTTTTGTTCAACTTTATTTTAACAAAACAATTAGGTAAAGAACACTAAACACTGAAGTCAGACGTTTTGACTTATGTTAAATCAACAAGAATCTATTCTGATTTATTGAACTTAAAATCTCATCCATCAGTCAACTAAACTTATTACTGGTTTGTGGCACTGATTTGCTCGACAAAACAGATCGTATTGAGAACAGTAATATTCAGTATAAACAACTAGAGCTCTACTTTGACAGTGCTGAACTACAGAGTAACGATACTAATAGAGTAACAACAATAAGTATACTTCATTAGGATTCCTTAATTAAAGATTGTTGTATAGTCTCTTAAAAATTGAATAGGATGAACACAAAACTTTAAGAATGAAACATATATGGGGTTTAAAATATTTATCAAGAGTTAACATTTAAGGGAAACTGGAAGCCTCATACAAGCAATTATGATTTCCAAGGACCATTTGGTTGAGATAATAGTAGAGTGCTATTATTGGTACACTTTACTATTTTTTATCCCGAGAGGAATGTTTCAATGTAATAAAAAGAATGTGTCGCTATAGAACAAATTGGATTATAGTAGAGACAAAACGAAATGCATAAATAATTTTTTGTAAAATTTTCTCAGTTATAGATCACAGGGTAACAATAACATAACTTTTCGTTACTTTTAGTTCAGGCAGATAAAATAAGGGAGGGCAATTTTAAAAAATACCTTCTGAAAGCTTTGGCGCAAAGGGCAGTAATATGTCCCTCAATCTGCAGTGTGTTACTTGCTCCATAGCTTATTGATTAACTGTACCAAAAAAATGGTACCTCGTCCCATCGTTTGAGGTTAAAACTCCAGGACAAAAATTACCTTTTAATTTAATCTTTTACAATAAACCTTTTACAACAGTTCCTAAGTGCATTTTGCAAGAGTGTATATCCTTTACAAAGATTTTGATTTTATGCCTTCGTTACACATGAAACTGATAATGACAGTCAAGCCGAATTCCAGCTGTAATTAGTCCTTTCTTGCTCCAGACAACCTCATCTTTTCACCTGCAAATAGTCCAAGCTGTCATTGGTGCTTCTGGTTGTTTTTAGTGACCAGCTTAGGATAGTCTGCATCAATATGAAGTATTCTCTAGTGGGTATCTGACCGGCATCTTGTGTAAACAACAGCAGCAGCAACAACAACAACGACAACAACAAAAACAACAACAACATCAAGTGTTTTCCCGGTTGAGGTATTATTAGGCACTTAAAGAATAAGAGGAAGCATTGCTTCTTTGTCTAGTCTCACTTTAGTAAGCTGGAATATTCGTATCTAACTGGTAAACTTGGGTCAGTCAGTTTTTAAACTTGTGAAACGTCTGGTCTACTAAATAATTGAAAAAGTTATGTTCTTAAGTTTTCCTTTTATGCAGACTTGTCTTTGGTTTGTTGACTTAATTAACTCCATTCTCTACGAAGTCTGTACTTTACAATGGCAAAATGAATAATTCAGAAAAATAATAACTAACACAAATATTTCAACTTGTAACTTTTATCTAAACATGATAGAAATACCATCAATTAATCATCCTAAATTCAAATGGCATCAACATCTTTCCCTCTAGAAAAAATAAGGTGCACGAATTTAGAATTAGATGAACGAAAACTATAGTTCAAAACACTATTTCGGAGGGTTATTTTCAATTCTTCTCTCTTTCTTGCCCCTACCAATTGGAGTTAACTGCATTTTTGTGGTCTTTTGCCTTTACCGCTATTTATTTAATTTCTCCACCCACTGTTATCGTTCTACACTTTTTATTTTTTACTTGGCCCTTATTCATGACTATGAGGAGCCGTGGCGTAATGGTTAGTGCACTGCACAGTAACCAAGAGTTCCGGGTTCGATTCCCTGAGCTGTCGAGGGGAATTTAGAACTTTGCGAAAAGAAAAAGCCATTGGTTGGCGTCAGGAAGGGCATCCGGCCAAGAAATTCCTCACTGCCAAATCAAAGTCCCTTTGAAGGGCACCGTCTGAGCCCCAATTGCTGGGGAAAAATGACGTTAAAACTAAAAAAAAA
>RDPX01000058.1:1610755-1627537 GCA_003991215.1 Morbakka virulenta | reverse complement strand
GGGGAAAAAATGAAATAAAAAAAAAAAAAAAAAAAAAAAAAAAAAAAAAAAAAAATGTATATTCATAGTGTAGCCACCTTTTATAAATGTTAATTATTAATAATTATGATCATTCTTGCAACTCTATTCCCATTCAGGCCAACACTATGTAAAATAAATAATTTCAAAATAAAGAATGCAATGAAAAAGTAGACACCACAAAGCAATGAAAGCTATCCAAAAAAAATTATTTATTTAAACTAAAATTAAATGTATACAATGGATTGCAAGAGATAAGGGAAGTATAAAACTACATGACAGATATAATTAACTGAAAAGAAACAACATATTAACTAACCTTTTGAACGATAGCATACTCAATATGAATTTTGACTAATAATTTGAATAGAAATACATTACTAAGGAAAAAGCTAAAAAACTTGAATGTGTAGAATTTTACAGCCATTGTTTTTGATGTCGTGATTAAAAGTAACTTTAACTTTGGACTTGGCATGACCTGGTATAACGCTAGATTCTCCCCTGAACTTTCGCTTCAACATATCGACCTTATGATTGTTACTAAGTCAAACGAAAGATGGAGAAGAAACAAAATATCCTAATTTTTATTTATGCGATAAATATAATGTAACATTTTATCCATTCTTAATACATTGAAGCTTATTTTTCTGTCTAAGCTTAAATATATTTTTATATATAAATATATTAGTTTTCATAACCGTTGAAGCATCATTGCTCTTGGTAACAAATTGGTGCGATATGGCAAAGGCAAGACATACTTTGTCTCGTCCTCTTTAATCCTAACTTTGTTTTTCTAGATTTTCTTTCCTTTTCTTGCCCCATGTAGATTAATAATGGTAAAAGTTGCAAGAACTGCTCAAGGACACTTGGAGAGGACTGGTGCAGAGAGCCACAGCAGCTTGAAATCGAGGTATCCATTCTTTATGATGATCTGTGTTAGCTTAAATTTGTTGGTTTTTTAGTTTGAGGATCTTTCCATTAAATTCCCTACCTCCGTTTTGACACTGTTAGCTGCGTTTGCCCATCAATGTCACTTGCCTTTTACAACATTTATCGCAAACTAATCCAATAAAAGAATATTAGATTTTTATTACAGAAAAATAACTTAAAAGAGTGACCTGGATCACAAAACACTGTGCAATCATTGAGTAATGCGATGGTCCCTTTATTGCTGATAGTAGCGAAGGTGTGGTTTGGTGGGTCACGACTACCTTATCTTGGTTCATCTATAAAAGGGCATAGTTTGTACACCTCAAATGTTTGTCATTGCAATTGTTAAGGAAACGTAGAGACACATTGAACCTTGTGGCCTTTTATATGAATTTGCATCTTTGTTATTTCTCGGAGTACTGATGGTGACATTTTATTACTTTTGCAAATAATATTTAGACTTAATTATATACAAGAATAACACATTCTGTAAAAGCCAAAAATAATTCAAGGAGGAACGAAGAAACAAAATTCTTAACTTTGATTCTAATAACTTGATGTTTATTTTCATTCCAAGTATGTCTTACGGCGATTTGAAATTTTTAAACTTGGTCCATTTTTGTGAACATTTTTTCTGAAAATGCAGCAGATAAAAAAAAAGTAAAAATGACCATTTTCAGAGCCAAATTAAGCGCCCATATGAAGTAAGCCAAACTGATATATTAAAGCAATTTCGAAAAGAAAGCTTTTCATTATCACCCAACCCTCTTGTTTTCCTCGAAAAACTAAAAAATATAGTATTAGGGTGTTGAATTTCCTTGACTTTAATCATAATTCGTCAAATCTGAAAAAAAATTTTGAATCCAGTTATAACCTAGCAATAACCCAGTTGTTTTGTTTATAAACCTAGCTATAACAACTGACCAGGTGCGATTAGATTAGTAATTAGATTAGTAATCGGACCTGGCTTGCAGATTACTACTGGATCAAATCTGTGTGGACTAGTGGTCAATTACCATGCAAGAGTTTGGCACTTCGAAACCCAACCACATCCCTGAAAGTAACTTTCTTAATTTGTTTCTCTGTTACAAGCTAAATACTAATGAGTTTGTACATATTTTCGAAGAAAGAATTGAGAAAGGAAAGTAATCAAGAAATCTAACCCTCTACGCTAAAGTTACTTAGGGCGAGAGACCTAAAAAAATATTTAAAAGATGCAAATTAACACTGGACCACTAAAGTACAGGGTCTGTAATAAATGTTTATCTAATAAACATCTGAACTTTTTAGGAAACGTATTATTGTGTTCTGTCTTCAGGTTCTGAACTGTTTAGTTGGTTTTATTTTTTTGTTTATTCATTTATCTATCTTTTTTTTTATTTATCTACCTATTTATTTATCTATTTATTTATTTATCTATTTATTTATTTATTTATCCATTTATTTATTTATCCATTTATTTATCTATCTTTTATTTATTTATTTATCTATTTATTTATTTATCTATTTATTTATTTATCTATCTTTTATTTATCTATTTATCTATTTATTTATTTATCTATTTATTTTCTGTCTTTTATACCTATCTGACTGTTATTATTTGTTTCNTAACAACTGACCAGGTGCGATTAGATTAGTAATTAGATTAGTAATCGGACCTGGCTTGCAGATTACTACTGGATCAAATCTGTGTGGACTAGTGGTCAATTACCATGCAAGAGTTTGGCACTTCGAAACCCAACCACATCCCTGAAAGTAACTTTCTTAATTTGTTTCTCTGTTACAAGCTAAATACTAATGAGTTTGTACATATTTTCGAAGAAAGAATTGAGAAAGGAAAGTAATCAAGAAATCTAACCCTCTACGCTAAAGTTACTTAGGGCGAGAGACCTAAAAAAATATTTAAAAGATGCAAATTAACACTGGACCACTAAAGTACAGGGTCTGTAATAAATGTTTATCTAATAAACATCTGAACTTTTTAGGAAACGTATTATTGTGTTCTGTCTTCAGGTTCTGAACTGTTTAGTTGGTTTTATTTTTTTGTTTATTCATTTATCTATCTTTTTTTTTATTTATCTACCTATTTATTTATCTATTTATTTATTTATCTATTTATTTATTTATTTATCCATTTATTTATTTATCCATTTATTTATTTATCCATTTATTTATCTATCTTTTATTTATTTATTTATCTATTTATTTATTTATCTATTTATTTATTTATCTATCTTTTATTTATTTATTTATCTATTTATCTATTTATTTATTTATCTATTTATTTATTTATCTATTTATTTATCTATTTATCTATTTATTTATCAATTTATTTATTTACTTACTTATTTTTATAACTACTAAGCCTAACCATTTCTTTAATTAGACATCAGATGCATTAATAGTTTGTCAGCTTACGGAGGAGAGTTACATATCTATTCTATTATCACCCTAGGGTTGAGTGTACAACTAGGACCACAAATATAATAAGACAGTTTACACCAATTGGGTCATACGAATAAAGAGATTCAATAAATTGTTGATTAAAAAGATCGACTAATTAACTTAAATATTATTTGAAGTAAATTTGAGTTTCATAACCAGTTGGCTAACAAATTCACTTGTATACATTTATTAGATTTATCAACTCCTTTGGAAAAGATGGATTGAGTTCACTCCTTTGACAGTTTTTGATTGTTAGATTTTTTACGAAAGAGCCTGTTTTTAAGCAAACTGACAATCTTTATGGGTTTATGTACGACGTGGTTTTTTGTGCAAAGAATAGTTATCTATTTCAACGGAAGCCGGTAAAACATCCTATAGAATACTTGTTCATGGAATAGTTATTTCTCAATATTTTAGATTTGTTCATAAACAGGAAGCCAAGTGTCTATTTTAAAGAATGCTTGTGTACTTGGTATTTCATGTTTTAATTGTCGTTGTACCCTTTAAAAAGGGCTTAAATTGGGCTGAATGTGAAACCACTGTGGAAAAACCAACAAAGAAAGTAGTATTCTCCTATATTGTGTTGTGCCTTTCACTATTAATGCAATCTTCTACACCCTTATAATACTTCGCTGCTTTTTATCTTTATAAAAATGAGATATTTCATTTAATCCTGAGGAGAAGAAAAAGTTTTAGAAATGTTAATTTGGAGCATATCATTCATAGTATAGTAACTAGAGCTAAAGAGCATGAAGTTCATAGGCATTGATTCAAACCCTAGTTCAAGTAATCAAATTTTACTTTTATTTTTGGTATTTTCAATCAAATCATTTTTTAATTATGTTATGCAACTAAACGATAGTGTTGGCACTGTAAGCTTTGAAAATGTCAAAGTTGATATCAGATTATTTTCTTTTGGTAATTCTTTCCTGCAGCAGACTGTTTGATTTTTGATATTTAAAGTATTTTGAAATTTTTCCCAATTTTATTTTTGCATCATGTTATCTACTCATAAATCTAGAGTTTTCGAAAGTAATACTACTGAGCTTGGAATATATTGTATTTTTAATATTATACAATATCTGCAAATTCAATTTGATTTCCGTTGTAGTCCTCGCATAAAAAATCTAACACCAAAATAAAAGATGATGGTAGTGGTGGTGATGATCATGATGAATATAATGATCATGATGATTATGATGATCACGATGATCACGATGATTATGATGATCATGATGATTAGAGGAATCATGGCTTAATGGTTAGTGCAACTGTACCGTAACAACGAATTTCGGGTTCGATTCCCCGAGCGGGCGACTTTGGAAATTCACAAAAAGAAAAAGCCATTGGTTGGCGTCAAGAAGGGCATCCGGGCAAGAAATTCCTCAACAAATCCAAGTCCCTGTGAAGGACACCGTCTGAGTCCCAGCTATTGGGGGAAAATGACGTTAAAACCAAAAAAAGGAAAAGATGATGATGATGATGATGATGATGATGAATATTATTATGACGACGACGATGATTATGATGATGATGATGATGATGATTATGATGATGATGATGATGAATATTATTATGACGACGACGATGATTATGATGATTATGATGATTATGATGATTATGATTATCATGATGATCATGATGATCATGATGATTTTGATGATTATGATGATCATGATTATTTTGATGATTATGATGGCATTAATGATGAGGAATATCCCACTTCCATAAAAACCACGGATAAAGTAGTCCTACGTCTCTAGTAAAAGTCATTTTTAAGTTGTCATTATTAAACTGAAGCAAGAAATATCATCTATCTCTCTAAAAAAATAAATGCAAACAATTTTTGTAAATTTAGGTTCTTTTTATGTGGGAAGATACTTTCCTGCCAAATTATAGTATATTGATGTAGATATAAATGGTATCAAACTGAAACTTGATAATTAAAAAAAAAGAAATAGGACTCTGATTATGTCAGAATATCGAAATTAAATGGTTAGTTTTTTAACTTTTACAAAAAATACATTTTATTTAACCTCTTTTTTTGTTTCACAAAACCAAAAAATCCACCCATTCAAGTGTCTCTTTTCATGACCTTAAATTTCATAAAAACTACGTTTTTTGCATTATCCCTTAGATCTTTATTTTTAAAAAAAATTCTAGATGGGTATGAAAGAAATGAGATGAATTTTGAAACCAGTTTGAGTATTTTTAGATTAATTTTAGTCAATCTTGTTTACAATGAAAAAAGACACGATCTTATTTTTTCTTCCTCTTATAACCTGAAGAACTTCCTCTGACACCCAACAGATACCACTTATTTATTAAATCAACTTTGAAAAGATTTTCAAAGGGTCACCAGATGAGGATTTGTAGGTCGCCAAATCTTCAACAGTCATAAACTGCTATCGCCAATTCAATACAATTGTGTAGGTCCTTCTGTTTTCAGTAGCTTTTCTTTGTTTGATAAGGAAAAGCGAGGTCGAAATTTTAGTTAACTTTTTCATGTTAAGCTTTAGATTGCAGAAATTTCTTCGGCAAATATAAAAAGCTCAATCAAAAATTGTAAACAATAGGAGGAAAGAATCTGTTGCAAGCGTGGCTAATTAAGAACTCTGTCAGCTGTTACCTCTTTAGACGACGACCTGATTTTTTAATTCTAAGTATTGTTTGTTTCTGTTGCTGGGAATATTTCAATAATCCTTACTATCTAAGTACTCAGTTTTAGCCTTTTTCAGTGGTATTATAATACAGACATTTCGGCGCTTAATTTTGTAGAGTGAATAAGCCTGAGGCAGCCTTCAGATTTTTCTATTTATGAACACCGGGTTCATCTGTTTATACTGATCCTATCGGGGGCTTTTGAAACAGATGTAAGACCTAACTCAATGCGAAAATGAAGATAAGATAAAATCAGTGATAAAACTAACCAGAAAGTTGTTCAAATTCGTTGGCTAAAGGGACAATGATTCTCTCCCGCCCGAAAACGCACTGAACAACAGTGAATGTTTTACAGTTTAAAGATAAAATACATTTTAGAACTGAATAAATTGATGACTTGAGAAGGTCACCTACAATTGGTTCACGGGCGCAGTGATTTAATCGAATCATCTGGTTTTGTTTTTCTGTCTAATTTCAACAGTAATGAATTTTGACCAGATTGAAATGAGAAAAACAGTAACTACTAGTCTATGTAATCTTTTCAATTCAATTACAAAAAGTAATCGTAATTATTTGCAGGGAGTAAAAGCTGGATAGAAAATATAATTAAATACTCGTACGTATTTTGAAAATCTCAACCAGAGTTAGTAATACTCCTTTTTCATCAAAACTTTGTATTTGAAATTGATAAGAAACTAACTTTTGAATTTCTTTTGATAATAAATGATTACCCATTTATTTTGAAAGACAGTATTTTATTTTCTTAATTCAAAACATTTTATATTTCTATGAATACGGTTACAGTAGTAGTCAAAATATTGGACCAAATATTTAAAAAAACACCCTGCAATGTAAAAGAAAATTCTACTACACCTGTATATTTTTCGTTACAAATGTTTTATACTTAGTGTGACATGATTTTAAGTACCAAGTGAAATCAATTTTTTAGTATAGCCAACGCCTTGTTTATTTCACCTCCTTCCTTAGGTTTTTCAAAGTAAACGACTGATACTGTGCAAGTATAGAAAATAGCTTCTAATGGGTTTTTTTAAAAATTGCCTGTCATTTTTCTTAATTTTTTGAATGATTGATCTCCAACCAGACATTATTTGTACCAAAGATATCAGCGTTGAGATTGTAACCTTATTTCAAGTGAATAAAATTGCAAATTAATTATGAGTGGAACTCTTTAAAAAAATCTTGTTTTATCTGACAGGGCAAGGTATAGTTATTTATCACTTACTACAGACTAGGTCTAACCATAGTCGCGTCTCCAACTGCGAAATAAAGGGATTCATAATAATAGCGTCTAAAGCACTTCTTTTGTTTAGAAGATATATACTGAATTAAATAAGACAAGATATATTATGATAGTCATAGACAACTATTGTTGATTTGCCTGCATGAGACATGAAACACATACATTACAGCCTCTCTTAAGAAAATAGCTTACAAAGGTCATTTCCTTTCTAAACGTCATTTGAAAATGACATATTTATACTAGAATAACCACAGTCTTGTTTAAGTTGATTCCTATGAAGAACAGACCTGCTTTCATAGGTGTATAAATAAATATTAGAGTGATCATAAAAAATCAACCACAAATTAAACCAAAAGGGCTTCCAGTCTTAACGTAAATCATAATTTTCTTTAGACAGTTTAATTCCTCGTAGAGTTTTTGAACAGGGGAATAAACTAGTCTGCAGAGCATAATGTGTTCTGCACAAGTGACCAACAAAGATATCAACACTTGTCATGAAACATCAACGGGACCGTTTTAAACTCTATTTGTAATACAAGATTTGTCGTTCTTTTCTATAAATTGATTACGATCGATAACAATATCTTATTAATCGAATTAGTTGTTCTGAAGAATAGAATGCTTTAAACTCCAACTGATCACCACAAAATCAGGTTAACTAATATTCGAAAAGCTGGTTACCATAACAAGACAAAAACCTCTTTCGAAAGCGATTGACTCTCTTCTTACTCGTTTTTGATTACTTTGATCTTTTCTGTTTTTGTTTCCCATTAATGCGAATGGAGTCAGGTAGACGTTCCTTGGTTTCAACCAGGCAAACATTAAACCCTAAGCAAGTTAGTAGTGAAATGTGTTGACCTCTTAAATAGCGAGTACATCCATAAACATGAAAAAGCTTTGACATCGTAGGTCATATGACTTCCGAGTTTAGAAACTAGAAGCCCATCCAAGTATTTCTTTATTGGTTATGATATTAAACTGTAGATCTGCAATTCTCTTTAGTTTTAAAACAGGTACGGAAACGTAATTTGTCAGATAAAAGTTCTAAATCATAATGCATGATAACAATAGATAAGATGAATGGTTTAACTGGGAAAGATAGCAACATATAGACTGGTCATAGCTAGAGATAACACAGTTTAGATTTGAGTACCAGATATCAACGGTACATATTGACTAAAGTAGGATTTTCAATCATTTTGACAGTTTCAGAACCTTTAGATACTCAATTAGTGAAGAGACGAATACAATATATGTTGTTTTTATCTGACAAGGGTTTTACTGTTTAGGAAATTATCTCGTGTTGAAGAACATTCAAATAGCAGATATGATCCATTCTTTACCGCAGTTATTTGTTGTATTGTGATTAAGTGTATTAAATAAAGATGTACTAGTTGCGCTGCTCTTTGCATCCATTTAGCTATATCTTTTAAATTGTAAAGCTTTTCAGATAAAGTATGATAATGTTTCTAATGTAAATCACCTAAGTACAAATCGCATGACAGATGGAAAACCAATTCACTGCAGTCAAAGCGAATGTGTATTTATCAGAATGGACCAACATTGAGAAAAAGTAATAGTGTTTGAACACTAGAATATATACTTTATAATGCACTATACATGGAATGAGAATACGTATTTTTATACAAGGCTAAGTGTCCCTGGATAGGATGAAATGGGTGACACGTATTAAATCCTAAGTGTCGACACCAAGAAAATTAAGTAAGTATAAAATACACAGCGCAGTAAATCGATATATTTGTCAAATTATGCAAAGCAAATTTGATCGTCTTATTAAAATTAAAACCCTTTACACCAAAATATTTGTTAATACTCATAATTCTGTTAAGTGATAATATAATATAATATAATATAATATAATATAATATAATATAATATAATATAATATAATATAATATAATATAATATAATATAATATAATATAATNATATTATATTATATTATATTATATTATATTATATTATATTATATTATATTATATTATATTATATTATATTATATTATATTATATTATATTATATTATATTATATTATATTATATTATATTATATTATATTATATTATATTATATTATATTATATTATATTATATTATATTATATTATATTATATTATATTATAATATATTATATTATATTATATTATTTTGTGTTATATTATGTTTGTTTATGTATTTAAAACGTATAAGCGTATGTATGCATTCATATATCCATATCCATATATATTTAGAGCTATTTAACTCGAAAGGCAGTTAGTGAAATGAATACTTGTTCTAAAAGCATCTCTAATATTGTCATTGATAATACTTCAAAATTATCCATTTCCTTTGAAGCAATGTTAATGTTCTTTTATGTTTGATCATAAATAAATTAAAATACATACTTTATTACAACTACGCTTTATACATCTAGTATAATATACATATTTAAAAAGACCAACAACATAATTGTTGAATTAAAGGAAACCCTTTTTTGGAATCACAATTATTCAGGTGTCATTAGAATTTACTGCTCCCCTCTACTATTTCAACAAAAGTAGAATTTTGGCTAATGTGTCTGAATTATTTGTAGTACTATGTACGAGGTTTAAACTTCAATTACTTTGATTATATTAGCCTCTCGTGGTTTCAACTTTTGTCGTAAAGTATATTTCCAAGGGATTGCCAATAGAACACGTGTTGGTTTTGTCTTTCCCAGGAACAAGGATACTATTGGGTGGACCTAAATCCAGGCTCATCCATTTCTGTAAGCACATAAGAATATCCTCATAAACAATATTAATACCATAAGCAGACAATGCCTGAGAAAATCGTATTAAAATGATTTGAAATGATCACCTCAATAGCTATTTTTTGAAATCATGTTAAGAGCCCTGAAATTGCAATGCAGTCTTTGTATGATTAAACTGTTTCCCCAGATTTCTCAATAAATTACTTTAATTTGATTTATTGAAACTATTAACAGTTCTCTATCAGGAGTGATAATTTCGGAAATATTATTAATCAGTTATTTTTTATATTGTTCTGGAGTTTCTATTAGTAATTAAGGCATGAGTTTAACAGTAGTTTAACATTGTTTCTGTTCTTTAAGAACAGAAACAATGTTATTTTATCCTTAATATTGTGAAAACAATATAGAGTGAAAGAAATGGCTGCAAAATGATCTTGATATGAGCGTAGCATCGATATCTCAGCTGGTAGAGCATATGGCTATGAAAGTTATAGGCTAAGCCCTGGGGTTTTTTGACTTTTCTATATTAGTATTGTATGAAAAATGGAAAAGAAACCCAAGTTTCTGTGGTAAATCCAAACTATTCAGAACCTATAATGTAATAAAACCTAAATCTTTTTTCCACAGTTAAAAGAAAAGGTTTACTTAAATCCAATTAATTTGTATTTCAAATTCAAATCGTATTTGATATTAGTTATTAAGTCAGGGTGGTTACAAGTACTGGGATGTATTGGGATGTACTGATATGTACTGAGATGTACTGTGACGCACTGTGACGTACTGGGACGTACTGGGATGTTATGGGATGTAATGGAATGTAGTGGGATGTAAAAGGATGTAATTGGATGTACTGGTGTAAAAAGTATCGGAAAACAGCTGTTTTTTAGAATGTACTAGAAATTGTACTGGAATTTTCAAATTACGTCCATAAATTTTTTGAAGCATCATTATCATTAGTGTGGTAGGTGTATCATGATTTGTGTCGCCTACAGTATCAGTAATCCTTTCCATTCTTGGCTTTCGGGATAAAATGAATAAAGACAGGCCATATTGAAAACCAATATAAACTTTCTTTATACGATATGAGTAAGTGTACTGGAATATACTTGAATTTGCCAGAAGGCATGTACAGGAGGATTGAGGTTGTACTAGAAAATGTACTTGGAGGTACTGGGAGGTACTGGGAGGTACTGGGAGGTACTGAGCTGTACTGGGGTGTACTGGGATGTACTGGAACATATTGGAATGTACTGGGATGTACGGAGATGTACTGGGATGCACTGGGGTGCACCGGGATGCACCGGGATGACTAATGATTATAATAGTGATATTGTGGTAATGTTTATGATTATGGTTTTCTTGATAATAGCAATTGTAATGATTATCACAATGATTATGGTGAAAGTGACTTTGAAGCTGATGGTTGTGATAATAATTATGGTTGTAATGATTGTGATTATTATTATAATCGAGATGGTTTAATTTGATCGTGGTTATTATGGTTGTGATAATGATTATAGTGATGATAATTGTAATAATGTTTTTGTGGTGATGGTTGTTACTACTGTGATCATGATTATGTTAATGTTGTTTGTTGAAATAATTATGATAGTGATGGTTGTGAGAACCACAATTTTCACCACCACGATGATCACCACTTAAAATGTCATCCAAAAAAAGAGTCATTTTAATTACTGTGTTGCCAAGGCGACAATTCATTAACATCTATCCTTTTATTTCAGCTTTTCCTGCGATGAATAAAGAAGGCTAGGGTAGGTGTGCTGTAAATCATTCTCTTAGCTTACCCAGAATTAAAAAATTAATGCTCTTCTAAGTTTAAAAGATATACTGCTTTGACAACAATTTTGATCCTCAACCTTGGGTATTTTGGAAGAATCAAATAAAAAATCTTATGTATTTAACTTTCGAGATCTTTTCATTCCTTCATCCTCCTTTTAGATGTCTTTGAACTTCAGAATATCAGCTGACGTAAAATAATTGCAGGTAATAGGAAACTGACTGCCCAAATCTACCTTTAAAATGTTTTGCCTAAATAGAGTTTTCAGAAGCAATAATAACAAAAGTGTAAAAGTTATTGTATTAGTCTGTCAACAATTGTGGTAAATGTTATTTCACAGGATTTCATTTTTTTTTAATATTTCACGCCTGTCAATATATCAGTGATCTTACTTGTTTACATTACATTACACACACATGTTCATATATATATATATAGTAATATTAGTAAAGTATACCAATGTTCACTGAGAGTGCTCAATGTTTCCAGAGCGTTTATAAATCCAGTATAGTATACAAAATAACTAGAAAAATTTAGCAGTTACTACCAGTTTCATGTGTTCTTAACAATCTTCAAACTGCAGTTTGAAGATTGTTAAGAAAACATGAAACTGGTTGTAACTGATAAATTTGTCTTGTTATTTTGTATACTATACTGTATTTATGTGTGTATATATATATATATTCGAAGACAATAGCAATACCATTTATTCCAAGGATCCTAGAAGAGTACACAATAACCAAGGAAATCCATCAAAATTTGAATATAAGTCCACTATTTCAAACATCTTTCAATAAAATTGTCCAATTCGCTACAGATCACATAAAAAGACGTTTATGCGAAAAAAAGTATTAATAGTTACTATAGTTAGATAGTTAGATAGTTACTATAGTTAGACTATAGTTAGATAGTAAAGTTAGATAGTTTCTATAGTTACACTAAGAAAGTTCATTTCTGTTAGTATACTGTAAATACTTGATGATATTCTGCAAAATTCCCTTAAACTGTTTGTTTTAGAAATTTCAAAAGTTTCCTCCCTTTCTGCAATAAATGCAGTGCTGTATCAGAATTGAATTAATATTTTCCACTTTCATTTTTCTAGTATACTCCTTACTTTCTCTCCTTGGGTTTAATGGAAAATTGGGCACTATTTTGCACAGAATACTAACTGCCTGTGGTATATTAAAAAAGAAAGTCTAAAAGTCACTGTTTAAAAATCCATCCTTTACTTACCAAATTCCTAATGTTTCGCATTCTGAAAGCTCTTCTATGACTTTAAAAGATGCTAGTAGTTGTAATATAAGTTAGCACCAACTGGAAAAATTGTTTCTATTAGCTTCATTGTAAAGTAGGAGGAGTAGTTTTGACATTATCACACCCTATCGTCAAAATAGACTTCTTTATGGGATGAAAAGGTTAAACAGATCAACATATGTTTAATAAGTATCTCATTGTGACTTTCAAAACAAAAATGTAAGTCCTTCAAATAATTATCATCACTTGCTTTCTCTGCTTACAGCAGATTCAAATCAAAATGCTTATAGCCCATTAATTAATATTTTAACTTTGATTATTATGACAATTGTTTTGCTTAATAATGTGAATATGCCTTAACCCTTCTATTATTTAAACTAATTGTATTGTGGATGCCTGTAACTCTTCTTCTGAGAACCTATATTTCTATTTACCACCAATATATGTCTATACATTTGTATTCATCAATCAAGCCAATTCATTTCTTTATCCACAAGTCCATCTATACATCTATTGATCTAGTGTAGCAGTCGGAATAACATCTGTTGACCTCATAAAGGAGTTGGTTAGTATTGCAAAGGTCAAGAGCTATGTTTAGAGGCCAGAAATTAATCTGATAAGACGTTGTTACTCAAATGAAGTATTTTGGCAAGATTCAAGTTACAATATCCAAAAAAATATAAGCTTTATACCTTGGATGTAGTATTAGCTACTTCTGGCACTGCTGCAATGAGAATAAGAATATATTTTTTTGTATGACAAGGATTGATATTTTAAACTTTAACAACAGTAATATTATTTGTATCTGATAACAAAGCAAATGCTAAAACCATTATTTCAAGAAAGGTTCGAACTTAAAGACTTTTTAAAAGAAACTTTTTTACTGCTCATTATATCTATAGTCCTTTTAACAATTCATTTCTTCTACAAAACAATTCTTAACTTTTTGAAAGATTTGGTTCTAAATATCTATGGTAAATATTTGATATTATTAATAGTATCCTAGGGGGAGCATTTGTATATAAATAGTGGTACTCGTCCTAATTCAGAGTATTTGATAAAAGTATCCTTTCATTAATATTTTACTTTTAAATTCATCCCTTCTCAATAAATTTCTTCTTTTAAGTGCAAGTATCTTCTGCAAGTTGTATGCTGCTAAGTCTTCTCCAACAGATTTTCCTTAAAGGACCCTTTTTTCTGAAATTTCTGACTGTAGACATAAAATAAAACAAATGTTTACATCAAAATTTATTAAAAGTTTCTGACAGGTTCACTCCTATATCTAAAGCATTAAAGAACCCTTTTACTAATGCTTTACTCCAAAATTCACCCCTTTTTATTGACATTCTATTCCAGTGCAAGTGTCTTCTACAAGTTATATACTGTTAGCTAGAGAACAGTTTTTCCCTACACTTTTCTTTCCAAAATCTCTGACTGTGAGCAAAAAAACATCTCTTTTTGAAAACCCTAGGCCTAAGGGTTGACACATATTTACACCTCTTTCTCAGTTAACTTAGAAACAATGATGAAAACCACTTTTCATATAGGAGTGCTACAATAGCTACAGTTAACCCTTTCTGTTTTATCTAATTCCTAATCCAAACTTTCTGTAGACTCAGTTTGCATCGTATGTCCTACTGCAGGCATTAATTTCATACCATCCTTGATCCTTCCTTTTCCATGGCTGATATATACACATATTTTTTCTTTTCTGGTTTGCATATATCGAGAAAAATTCAACCCAGCAAGTGAGACCTGACATGTACATCTTTTTTACAAATGATCACGTCCTTTATACAAGGAAAGATTTTATGCCATCTGCTGAGGTTTTCCCTACTGAGCAAGTCTGTCTATTGAGATGCTTCTTTTTTATAGGACAAGCCCTTATTTTCCCTCTTCACTACACAACTAAACTCCTGTAGTGTTTTATTCTAGAATCTTCTTTGGTAAGTCAACTCTCTTATCATTTTTAGTTGTTTCATTTAGAATTTTGTCTTCAAATTTTCAGCAATATATTCATATTTCCATTACTGCTGCATCGTTTCTTTTCCCGGAATTTCTTCAGTTTTAACATATGGCTAACACTTGACCCCGAAGAGTTTTGTTTAGTATATTCCATTGTTAATCAGATATTACAGGTAGTTATTGACGTCTGGTCTATTATGGTAGCTTTTGCCAAGTACCGCCCATTACCAAACCAAGAAATGATAGGTGATGAAATCAACGCCATGTGAACAATTTTCTATAAGTGATTTTATGAAACCCTGTGTCAGTAAGGAATATAATTATTTCTAATCATATTTTTTAAGATACATTGAAACATATAGCTTTTCTAACCATGTGCTGCACGTTAACTTATGATCCTCTCTGTATGAAAAAATATTGTTGACGGGTGATGTGGACAGATACAATTTTTGTCTTGAATGTTATCAACGTTTACTGGAAAGAAGTTGGCTTCGTTTTTTTCCACTACCCTTTTTCTTTTTCTTCTTTTCTTCTTCTCTTCTTCTTCTCTTCTTCTTCTCTTTCTTCTCTTTCTTCTTCTCTTTTTTCTCTCTTTTTCTCTTTCTCCTGCCTCTTTCTCTTTACTCGTTCAACTTCTTTAATTGTTAATTCTTACTTAATTCTTCTCATCTTTCTCCTTATCCTACTTGCCATTATTATGTTCCTCATTTTACTTCTTTTGGCGAAATGTACGAATATCTCGTATGCTTTGCCTGTTTTTTTTCTTCTAATTTCTACTTCTTTTTTTTTATACTTTTATTTCTCTGTGTTTTTGGGGTTCCTTTTCTGTACATAGACCGGCAAACATACCTTTTCAATAAACTGCTATCAACATTGTCACTTAGTGTAATGTTAGTATTAAAGACCTATAATTTCAAACCAATTCACAAAACTCTGCTCAAGTTTTCTGTGGGTAAAATAGCTTTGACAATACCCTGCTAAATAGCTTTTTACAGTGCTCTACTACATATACATTTTTTTAGCCATTTCACCCTAAACAAGGCTTAAAAGCCACTTTAGTGTAGAGAGTTACTTTCTTATTTGATCTTTTGAATTTATTGATTTCTTCCCTCTCCCAACTCTGCAGGTATGTGCAAACTCGGTAGTATACCATTTCTAACGGTACTTTCAAGGACGTAGCCTGGGTTCGAACATTGATTTAACCAATCCGCCACTACTACACTTATTTCGCCCAACTGTCAATGCTCTTAAAATCAACCATACCAACTCTACTATTCTCTTTAAAACTTTTGTACTTCTCTCTTCATTTACATCAAGTCTGATCACCACGTGTGGTTTTCAGTCCTTTGTTTTGAAAGAAAATATCTTAAAATACCTTTTTAAAAAATTAGGGGCATGTAAGGCCCTTTTTTGTTAAGCTCTAGGATTATTTTGAAGAAGCTTTTTATTCAGAGAACTTTTCCTTTCCATCAGAAAGAAAAATTTAAACCAGGAAACTATATAGATCGATAGATATAGATATAGATGTAGAGATAGATGTAGATATAGATATAGATATAGATAGAGATAGCGATAGAGATATAGATAGAGATAGAGATAGAGATAGAGATAAAGATATAGATATAGATATAGATATAGATAAAGATATAGATATAGATGTAGATGTAGATGTAGATATAGATATAGATATAGATATAGATA
>RDPX01000058.1:1599349-1609499 GCA_003991215.1 Morbakka virulenta | reverse complement strand
TAGATATAGATATAGATGTCGATATGGATATGGATATAGATATAGATGTAGATGTAGATGTAGATGTAGATATAAATATAGATATAGATAGAGATAGCGATAGAGATAGAGATAGAGATAGAGATAGAGATAGAGATAAAGATATAGATATAGATATAGATATAGATAAAGATATAGATATAGATAAAGATATAGATATAGAATAGATAAAGATATAGATAAAGAAATAGATATAGATATAGATAAAGATATAGATATAGATGTAGATGTAGATATAGATATAGATATAGATATAGATATCGATATATGGATATGGATATGGATATAGATATAGATGTAGATGTAGATATAGATATAGATATAGATATAGATATCGATATGGATATGGATATGGATATAGATATAGATGTAGATGTAGATGTAGATGTAGATATAGATATAGATGTCGATATGGATATGGATATAGATATAGATGTAAATGTACATGTAGATGTAGATATAGACATAGATATAGATATAGACATAAGTATAGATACTCCAAGGGTTTGAACCATGTGCCAATTGCTTCTAATGTCAATGAGTATTAATTCACACCTAGTGTAGTTAGCCTTACGCTTTCAGCATGATTCCATTCAGAATCTTTTTTGTTACTCAGTTCAAAATGTGAGGTCAGAAACCCTGCCAATGTGAAACGTATTACAATATAACATGTATCAATCAAATTGTTGTGGCCAAGATAGCTTTTTAATACACCTACTTATTCTTTTTATTAACAAGCAAACGTCTACAATGTATGTACTTGTTTGTCCAACAGCATCTAAATGGGTGTCTCTCTCAGGAGCAACTACTTTCAAATCTTTTTTAACTAATGGTATCTCGGTGATATCCTTCCTGGTTTTTTGTTCTCCTGCACTGATTCTTGTGTTGTAGTCTTCTTTTCATGATCTGCTTGATATATTGCATGCAGAGGATTCATTTTCAGGGATCATTTTGACTTAATCTATGTAAGGAAAGTTGATTTTTACTGGACAGCATGTACTGTTGTGTAGTGATTGGCTTAGTTTTTAAAATGAAAACGATTCTGAATTCTTTTCCCATAAAGTAAAAATTAGCTTAAAAAAAGCTTAAATAAAAAAAAATTGCTTGGGAGAATAATAGGATCTTTAATCAATAAATTCATAAAGTAAGATCCTAACGTTTTGCTTGTTTGGGTAATCATACCCGGAGCTTAGTCATATTTGATCAGCTTGGCATGACGCCAGGCAGATGTTGGATGAAGATCACCTGTACGTGACAGTAAGACCCGTGGTTATGTGGTTGGATAACTGATGGGAGACGAAGAGAATTCTAAGTTTGATTTCCAGAAGCAAAAACGTAAGGATCTTACATATAGTCATGGATTGGCATCGAAAAGGTTCCCAGTCGAAAAACTCTTCAGATATTCCCCTTAATAAGCTAGGATCCAAATCCAAATGCAACGCTAAAAAAAGTAATGCAGATATAATAAGGCAAAGCCATATATAACAAGTACAAAAAATTAAAATGAATATCACTTTTTATCAGTTGTGCTAAGAAACTTGTAGTGAAAAAGCAATTGTGATGTCACAGATGTTTTTTGCATACAGCTTATTTATTGAATTGCCTTGAATTACCAAGCCTATTTTAATAACTCGAATATTTATCTGTTGACCCACCTACCTTTGTTCTGCTGGCCCTTTATTCGATTGTTTCATCCCTTTGTCAGTCAGATATCTAATTATCACATTTGCTGACTATTTCTTCCTATGTATGTCTATATTTACAACTGTGGTTTTTTAATTCAACCCTTATGTTTTCATGTTATTTACGTACTGGTAAAAACCTTATTTTGCGAATTGTGAAATAAAACACAACCAAGACTGAAAAGAACTTTGTTCATTGTAAGGAATTACAATAATATCAGTGGTGATAAATGGGATTATTTTCATGGCTAAGGTGATTACAGCCTGGAAATATATCTCCACATTTTTGCGGTCCATTATTAATGATAATCCTGTCAAAATAGGTTGAAGGGGCAAGGCCATTTAAAGAAATGCTGTCAAAATAGCAGCTCCTGTGCAAGATAACATCATTTCAAATAAGACCTTAAGGACCTCACTGCTTACTAAACGGTACTGAAGATTAAATACAGCTGGTAGAAAAGGTATCTAGTGTTGTCTAGATAGGTGTAGCTAGCGGTTTTATTATTTTGCAACATCAATTGATTTTGAGCGTCCATTTACATCTTCTTTTTGGTACAGTGATACATGACCCTGTCTGAAGACAAATTCCTATTCAATTAACATAACTTGAGGAAGGAGGATAAGGACAGGGTTGTGGAATACAACACAAAGAACAAATCACTTTGGCAGTGCTTTTATACATGCATGGCATAATGGCATGTAAATCAAATCTTCCAGGAAATGTCTGACAAAACAAATGCCTGGAGATTGCAAATAACTGGTTATTTTTACTTTTAAGTCCGAAAAGGTCATGCAAGACAAAAAAGGGATGGTTTTGATGCAGCAAGTTTTTTGAATTGCAATTAAACATAATGTGACCAGAAATCATCACGAGGCATACCAAATGTCAAGGCTAACTAATGATATGACGATGATAACGCTACTCTGTATTGAGTCCGGGTGTTTAGCACTTTTAGTGTAATATTTTCATAGGTACACTATAAACCTTGAATTGAAATTAAACATAATGTGACCAGAAATCATCACGAGGCATACCAAATGTCAAGGCTAACTAATGATATGACGATGATAAAGCTACTCTGTATTGAGTCCGGGTGTTTAGCACTTTTAGTGTAATATTTTCATAGGTACACTATAAACCTTGAATTGAAATTAAACATAATGTGACCAGAAATCATCACGAGGCATACCAAATGTCAAGGCTAACTAATGATATGACGATGATAACGCTACTCTGTATTGAGTCCGGGTGTTTAGCACTTTTAGTGTAATATTTTCATAGGTACACTATAAACCTTGAATTGAAATTAAACATAATGTGACCAGAAATCATCACGAGGCATACCAAATGTCAAGGCTAACTAATGATATGACGATGATAACGCTACTCTGTATTGAGTCCGGGTGTTTAGCACTTTTAGTGTAATATTTTCATAGGTACACTATAAACCTTGAATTGAAATTAAACATAATGTGACCAGAAATCATCACGAGGCATACCAAATGTCAAGGCTAACTAATGATATGACGATGATAACGCTACTCTGTATTGAGTCCGGGTGTTTAGCACTTTTAGTGTAATATTTTCATAGGTACACTATAAACCTTGAATTGAAATTAAACATAATGTGACCAGAAATCATCACGAGGCATACCAAATGTCAAGGCTAACTAATGATATGACGATGATAACGCTACTCTGTATTGAGTCCGGGTGTTTAGCACTTTTAGTGTAATATTTTCATAGGTACACTATAAACCTTGAATTGAAATTAAACATAATGTGACCAGAAATCATCACGAGGCATACCAAATGTCAAGGCTAACTAATGATATGACGATGATAACGCTACTCTGTATTGAGTCCGGGTGTTTAGCACTTTTAGTGTAATATTTTCATAGGTACACTATAAACCTTGAATTGAAATTAAACATAATGTGACCAGAAATCATCACGAGGCATACCAAATGTCAAGGCTAACTAATGATATGACGATGATAACGCTACTCTGTATTGAGTCCGGGTGTTTAGCACTTTTAGTGTAATATTTTCATAGGTACACTATAAACCTTGAATTGAAATTAAACATAATGTGACCAGAAATCATCACGAGGCATACCAAATGTCAAGGCTAACTAATGATATGACGATGATAACGCTACTCTGTATTGAGTCCGGGTGTTTAGCACTTTTAGTGTAATATTTTCATAGGTACACTATAAACCTTGAATTGAAATTAAACATAATGTGACCAGAAATCATCACGAGGCATACCAAATGTCAAGGCTAACTAATGATATGACGATGATAACGCTACTCTGTATTGAGTCCGGGTGTTTAGCACTTTTAGTGTAATATTTTCATAGGTACACTATAAACCTTGAATTGAAATTAAACATAATGTGACCAGAAATCATCACGAGGCATACCAAATGTCAAGGCTAACTAATGATATGACGATGATAACGCTACTCTGTATTGAGTCCGGGTGTTTAGCACTTTTAGTGTAATATTTTCATAGGTACACTATAAACCTTGAATTGAAATTAAACATAATGTGACCAGAAATCATCACGAGGCATACCAAATGTCAAGGCTAACTAATGATATGACGATGATAACGCTACTCTGTATTGAGTCCGGGTGTTTAGCACTTTTAGTGTAATATTTTCATAGGTACACTATAAACCTTGAATTGAAATTAAACATAATGTGACCAGAAATCATCACGAGGCATACCAAATGTCAAGGCTAACTAATGATATGACGATGATAACGCTACTCTGTATTGAGTCCGGGTGTTTAGCACTTTTAGTGTAATATTTTCATAGGTACACTATAAACCTTGAATTGAAATTAAACATAATGTGACCAGAAATCATCACGAGGCATACCAAATGTCTAAATTTATCTAAGGAAATAATTGTTTTGTGTTACTTACCTTTACGTGTACATAAAACTAACAACTATGGAACTGTGATACTCCCAGGGGGTTGTGTCCTTTGATTTTTTCCCCCCAAACAACCAGAGGTAACGATGGACATAGACAATGGTAAGGAAATCTCTTTTGACTAGAAAGTCTAACTTCACACGTAAGATACCTCCACAAGGTATCACTGACTGTCATTAGTAAAATACGTGTAATAGATGCAATATATATTAAAAAGAAACTGTATGTTGAGCTCTCCCTTAGGATTAACTTAAAATTTCACAAGTTAGAAAACAAATAATGAGAGTAGAAAAAGGCTGAGTCAGCATTGTTCCTTTTTAAGGTAGTATATGGCTCTTATTCCAATAGAATTTTGCAATATCATGTAATTTCAATAGTGTGCTTGTACTATATATTGCTTTCCATTAAAGAAATTGGCTTTTGGAGGACAAAAATAATCATCTAGAATTAAAGTTGTTCCAACTGGGTGTAATCTAGGATTCCTATCGTTTTAACCATTCCTGTTAAAGAAATCTTTTTATTTTGAAGCAAATCACCACGAACAACAAAAAGAACCTTTCTACTTTGTTTACCCAACAATAGCAACGAGAGAGAGACAGAAACGAGAAAAACAAACAGTTGGCTTTAAATGAGCAATACAGTACGGAAAGAAGTGATTTCAATGAAAGGATTTTGATATTTTTTATTTTCCACAATAATTGAAAAACAACTTTTAATGTACAAGGCATACTGAATGCCATTATTATTTCATATAAACTAAGCATTTCGAAAGTTAAGAAGAACAGCTTAAAGAAAAATTGCATCAAGACAACGAAATGCTCTGATACTTAGTAAAATTTTTTGAGAAGTAGGAAATTAGGCGACCATTTCACTACTCCATTGCTGGAGTGTTTGTGGTCTATGTGAACTCAGGTATCACCAAACCTTTTACCCCACAACCAAAACTGAGTGATAAAGTCCAACTTTTATTAATAGTATTTCTGCATTCCCTAGTGCCCAACCTCCGTGAAAAATTTCACACGACGACTACCAGCGGCGCAAATGAGTTTTGCACTTTTTTTCAGGCTCTTCTTTGTCAGCTCCAATGCAGGTCAATCTTCAACAAGACCTAAGTGCTGACAAGGAACTTTTCTCCGAGAGAACCATATTCAAAGCAAAGCAAAATTTGCATTTAACAGTATTCTACAACAACCATAACGTGAACCATAACTATTGCTTGTTTCAACCACCGCCTCCCGATAAGTGTGACAATTAAAAAATGACAATTTTAAAGATAATTATTTGGTCATAAGATCATCATGTATCCATATTTGGAGACTATTTAGAAAGGTAGTAATAAAATGTTACAAAATAAATAATAGCCTTTATTGTTATGTAATAAAAGAAAGAAGGAGAGCTTCAGAGGGTAACCCTTTACAGTACTGTATGTAATAAACCTCATTGCTGATATTTATAGATCAAATTAGTTTTAGTCCACATAATTTTCAGTTACTATTTCATGACATATCTGTATTCTCAATTGATTATCTGTATGCTACAGATTGAACGTTCAGTGACAGTAACAAATTTGTAGTTAACAGTGAAAGAAAAGAGGTTAAATTTAAGCATTTTCCAACCCTTTTTATTATAATCCGCTTTTCATGCATTTGTATGTTTGTCTATCTATCCCCTTTGAATGTATCCTTGTAATTGTGTTAAGTTGTATCTATCTGTTTTCGTTTAAAATATATACGTTTATGTCTACACACACTGCCTAGTAATTCCTGTGTCAAACTCCTATGCAATCCAATTATTACTCCTCAGTATATAAAGTATTAGTGGATTTCTTTCATAGAGACAGAGTTAAGCCAATTACATCACTTAAATTCTTCTCCTTTTTATTAGCTAAAAAAGTGCTGTACATAATTGAATCCCATACATGGTTACCTCTATCAAAATAACAACTGTTGAACTTCAGTTTAAATAGTCATGAGTGTGTGAAACATGTAAAAGGAGATAGAACTCTGATATATATCATCGCTGAACTAACATTATTTTATTCATCTCGACCTCAACGTTTAAAGAACTTAAGGTAACTCTGAAGATTTAGAATTATTTCTAAAACGTCAGTTTCCTCTCAATCACTAAGCTTTTCCAAAAGCAAATAAAGCTGCCCCTAAAATTTTAGACTCTAGTAAAAATGTGGTCTCTTTTTTTTTTATTTACTTAAACATCCCTGAAAATTCTCCCTGAAACCCTAAACTAAAATTCTATTTTCCTATTTAACCTAAAACTATTTTTAAATCAAAAGCTCTAAAAATGCATAATTGAAATACTTTTGATATCCAAATAACCAATTAAATACTGGATGCTACTACTTTAACTTTAAATTTTCTCTCCAAAAAAATATATGAGTTTCTCAATTACTTTAAGGACCTAAATTGTAGAACTAAACTCTTTCGAAAACGCTAAAATACTTGAAAGATTTTTAATTTTTATCCAAACAAAAGCACTAAGAGTTCATCTTCTGAAAAAGTATCAACAATCAAATAATGACTAAGAATTTTTAATCACGCCCGAAATTTGGTCTGTTAGAGTTTTATCGTTCTTAAAACTCAAACCCAAACCTCAAACCTCAGTAAAACTTGATGACACGCATGTGATTCCTCCTGAGCGTCTAAATGTTTGTCTGCCATTATCTATACTACAGTTATATGTTGCATTATCAATAGAGAGCTATGATGATTTGGATAGAGGTGTACTGATAGCTTGTGTTATTTAAATAAGATTTCTGTCACGTCAGCACGTTGGTGCTGAGGGGAAATTCAGCTAATAGCGTTATACATAGCTTAAGTCCATAAGGAAAATATTGTTACCGATCAAAGACAGTGGTTAAAAATAAGGACTTTTAGGTGTAAAGCTATATGCTGAGTATTTTGGGGTTTTTTTCACGCGAAACTTGGGTCAGCACTTAATACTAAAAGATTTTTAATTCAGCATAAAACTTTTGGCGTTCCAAAAGTTTGTTGATTGGTGTCATATTTTCGGTTCCTAAAATTGCCTTTTTGTTTTGAACTTAAGCGTTATTGGACGGATATAAACGCAGATCGTCACGAAAAAAGCCATGCTGATCAAAGTCAAAATTTATAACCTTTACCAAACAAAAGTTACCAATATTAAGTTATGAAAACCGTTGAGAAAAAAGTTAGTTAAAACCATATATCCATCTGTGCTGAAATTAAAGTCAATGGACTCTTTCTTTAGATATGGAAATTTTTCTTAATTTGTCATTCACCTGGTACTAGAGCCTTTAAATTTTTGGCCATCATAGTAATAGTTTCTCATAAACCAGTTTCTTTACAAAAAGTGTTTTCTTGTATCCACAACCCAAATAACGATGACTTATTAGTAATAGACCAAGTACAAGCGTACCACATCTGAATCTGTGCAGCTAGAATTCATGTAGAGGAACAAACATTTCACAAAATATATCGTATCATAACTGTCTCTATTTCTTTACTTGTTTTAATTTTATTCAAATTTCTTTTAGCTTCAAATGTTAATGCCTTAGCGTTTGTTAATGACATAAAAGTAACCACATTAAGGTCCAAAGATATATTGGTGGTAAATTACATTCTACTTATGTTTTAAGTATGCTTTTTATTCTTTAATATGTTTTTAACGGCTTTTTTGTTCCAAGGAATGAAGAACGGGTTTTTTTCCATTAAACGAGAGAAGGTGGATATTTTAAAGAAAAGTAAGTTGAAAATTCAAGTTGTGTCCAACTTGATTCAAATTTTTAAGTATGTCTACTCTAAAAACTTGGCTGTCAGCGCTACCTTTTTATGTTAACTTTTTAAAAACTTTTTGTGTTTTATTTTAACGTCATTTTTCCCCAATAACTGGACCTCAGACATTGCCCTTCACAGGGAATTGGATTTGGCAGTGAGAAATTTTTTGGCCGGTTGCCTTTCCTGACGCCAACCAATGGCCTTTTCTTTTATGAAGTTACAAGGTCGCCTGCTCGGGGAATCTAACCCGGAATTCTTGGTTACTATGCAGCTGCACTAACCATTAAGCCACGGACCCTCTTTTATGTTAATTATTATTGCCTTTGTATATTTTATTAAAATTTGAGGACATTTTGCCTTGCTTTCTATCATGTGATGTATTTTTTAAAGAATAGCGGAGGTGAGTTTTTGAAGTTGACTTGAGAGGTAATAGGAAAGGTTAAAGAAAGATATGATTAGGTACGGTGACAGTAGGTGACAAAGATTTGGAATGAAATCCACAGGCAAGTTGAAGAAACAGGTGAACAGAATGAAGAGTGAAAGGAATGGAGAGAGGTAATATGTGCTTATTTTAATAAAGATTGGCTTTTTCTTTTTTCTTTTTCGTCTATTCCCTTGTCACTTGTAGACCTTGTAGGGTTCTTCGTAACTTACGAAAAGCATCGACACATTTCTTGGCTCAATCTTGATCTGATGCGAGAATTGTTTTTTTCTTTGATTATTTTTGGGAGGAGGGGGGGAACAAGTCTTGAACCCTGTCATTACACTAAAATTTCCGATCTCCAAGTCATGATTTCCCCGACTTTTGATAAAATGGTGTTTTTAAATACACAAGGTACATATTACAAGATTATACATTTGTATGTACAGAAACATGCTTACGGAAGGAAAAAGCAAGTATTTCTTTGTTAGAAAAGAACTTAGGATTTTGTAATAAAAGTAGACTGTTTCCATAGTGAATGGTGACGTAATGATCACGTGAAACGACTTGCAGTGACATTGTGCTGAAAAGAGATTAGGAACCAAGATTGTCTTAACATCAGTAGCACCACAAATAAGTAACAACTAAAAAGCACAGAAAATGTATTCATTAATAGAAAGTATAAAAGGGGTAGCCGTATATACCAACAAGACTGAAAAATTCTGAAATAATTGGCGGGGAAGGAAGTGGAATGCCAAAAGAGAACAGTATTGGAAGCTGCAGCCTTGTATGATAAGGTAAAAAAAGGCCATGAAAAGAATGGGACATGGGATGTACCTGCCGTAATTCCAGTAACGCTGTTAAATTTGGTGGCAATGATGACGATGATAATAATAACAATTAAAAAAATTGTAATGAAAAGAAGTAGTGAGAAAAATACAAGTAGTTGTCTTGGTAGTAGCAGTAGTACCAGAAGTAATAGTACTAGTACTAGTAGTAATAGTAGTAGTAGTAATAGTTGTAGTATTAATAGTAGTATTAATAGTAGTAGTAGTAGTAATAGTAGTAGTAATAGTAGTAGTAGTAGTAGTATTAATAGTAGTAGTAGTAATAGTAGTAGTAGTAATAGTAGTAGTAATAATAGTAGTAGTAAGAGTAGTAGTAGTAATAGTAGTAGTAGTAATAGTAGTAGTAGTAGTAGTAGTAATAGTAGTAGTAGTAGTAATAGTTGTAGTATTAAAAGTTATAGTAATAGTAGTAGTAGTAGTAGTAATAGTAGTAGTAGTA
>RDPX01000058.1:1587466-1599327 GCA_003991215.1 Morbakka virulenta | reverse complement strand
AGTAGTAATAGTAGTAGTAGTATAGTAGTAGTAGTAATAGTAGTAGTAATAATAGTAGTAGTAAGAGTAGTAGTAGTAATAGTAGTAGTAGTAATAGTAGTAGTAGTAATAATAGTAGTAGTAATAGTAGTAGTAATAACAGTAGTAGTAAGAGTAGTAGTAGTAATAGTAGTAGTAGTAGTAATGGTAGTAGTAGTAGTAGTAATAGTAGTAGTAGTAGTAATAGTTGTAGTATTAAAAGTTATAGTAATAGTAGTAGTAGTAGTAGTAATAGTAGTAGTAGTAATAGTAGTAGTAGTAATAGTTGTAGTATTAATAGTAGTAGTAGTGGTAGTAGTGGTAGTGGTAGTAATAATAGTAGTATTAATAGTTTTAATAAACAGTTTTAACTTGTCAAAGTGCATTGTCATGTTAGATGACTGTGTTACTTTCCCTCTGAAACTGGTAACTAGATCGTTCCTAGACAAGTGTTTTTGTTACGATAACATGTACAATTCCCGTTAAAAAAGAAATTATTCCTCCGCATAGTTTCAGCTTTCTTTTAAAGATAAACCAAACTGTGCTGTTATAATATTCCCTGCACGACAGGGTTTTAAATGGAAGTTAATTTTGATAACGATAAGAGGGTAATGAACTAATAAACACTACTCTTAACAACATAGTACGTCTGTGTAAAAGATATTATTTAAATGATTGTTCAACATCGAATTTTCAATACTTATAAAGTCAAGCATATTCATCAATATTACCTTTTTTATTTTATCAGGTTCATGATCAAGTTTCTTGAAATTATGAACACAAGTATGTCATATTTTGTCCCATTTGTTTCAAAAAAGGAATCTAACAAAGATTAAGGTCTTTCTATACTACACTACTAAACTGCACGCTACCTTACTAACTATACATGGACAGCATATCATGTTAAACTCATAAAGAAAATGCATTTTATTTATTTGTACAATTCTGTATCTTCAACTGTGGTGATAATATATTATTTGTTCATACTAATTTTGAACTTCAACAGATGTTTTAAAAGAAATTTTCGCTGTTGATATACTCATGAAAAACGAGGTGTGCAATGTAATTTTTTAATTTTATCTATAATTTTAGCTGGAATAGCGATTTGTTCCTGATTCATATAACAAGACACTAAAAGTCACGCCCGTATGCCACATGAATTGAAACAGCAGTTGTCAGGAAGTGACATTTCAAACTTACGAAGAAGAAAAATTATGGGAAAGATGTATTCTATCCGTTAAAGAAATGATGAGGTATGATCCTAAAGACAAATTAGCTTCCATTTTCTCTTACTACTTTGTAGAATATACAAAAATGTGCACAAACTTACATCATATCACAAAAGTCTTATCTTTCCATTCAATGCAGGTTCGTAGCATAGAGCAAAATGGCTGCTGGTATACTGGCATATTAAAAATGTAAACCTATTAGTGATTTCGGTGAAGAATACAAATTCGAACTAAAAATTGTGGTTTCTACTTTAATCTTATCTACTTAGGAGTTCTAACTAGTCTAACTATTTCGTTCAGTACCCCATCTGTTTAAAAAAACCAATGGAAAAAGGATTAGCTACTCCAAATGTAAGTAGTTTTTGAGAAAGCATATCGATAAATTACTACTCAAATCTCCGCTTCCAGAGTACAAATTTTATTCACGAGAGTACGACCGAGGTAGTACGACCGAGACCTTAAAATTAAACGCCCAAATATTTGCAAATGAAAGGAAATGATGTTACGTTTTGCTTCCTTAAGCTTGGTGATATATCCGAAGCTTTAACATAAGTTAGAAAAGGTGTACTAACACTTCTACATTTCATATTCAAAATATATTAACTGACTAAAGCAGTTCGTTTAAACAAAAGGTCAATTAGACACTATAACAGGATCAATTAAAACAACCGTGAAATTTAATAAATCTTGTAGCATCGCTTCAGATGTACAATAAATTAGAACTCTCTCTCGGAAGAATATTAAAACGATTCTGGTTATATCAAATTAAAAGAAGTAGAGTATTTACTTATCTGTAAAAAACATTCAAAATCGATCATTTTTGTAAAACTGTACCATACGAAAAAAAAAGTACAAATTTATGAGATTTCAGTCATTTCAGTCATATCAAGTGTACAGAAACAGAAACAAAACTCAAACAAAATGATAAAAATAACGAGTAAAGATTTTTATCAATATTACTCTTGGTTATATGTTCTTTGATTAGTTACTATCTTTCTTATCGTCCTATCAGTTATAAAAACAGCATTTCGTTTATCGTAGTAAAAGTCCAAACGAAATAGACTAGCCCGAGAACAAAATTAAAAAGTTTGAGAATAAATACCATACCTAGCTATAAAATATGAAAAATTTTTAGAAAATAACAAAATATAAAAATACAAGATCCTAGAATTTTTTAAAAACCTTTTCGTAAAGTGGCCTAGATTAAAATACAAAATTATTTACTAGCAAATATATAAAGTTTTTACTTTTCAATTCCTTAACAGTGTTAAAATTATATTAACACCTTTAGCACTGTACAAATGACCAATTTCAATCTATTTTCAAAATCATATAAAAATATTTAATATTCAGTATCATCAATGTAACTTTATCAATCCACTCTCTATTTAACTGATATCTCCAGAGGCATAATATCTTTCCTCGTTTTATCATAAAAAAATTATCGCTGAGTACTGAGTAAAGATAAGGGATATATAATTTACCTACTGGGAGTACATACCTTTAAGATTTCACTAACTTGTGAATCTGATCAAGTCCTTCAGAAGATAATGGAAAATGAATTCCAAATTTCTTATCTCAGGTGTGAAGTACCGGCTGTTCCGATAGTGAGGTTGTCGTTAAATGACGTTCTTGGAACGAGCTTGTCTCTAACTCTCTTCCGCTATTCTTTCACTGCTCCTCCAATGTCTTTATAATCCTTACTGATTGATTTAATGGTTCAACACTACAAGTAACATAAGACCAGCTCACCTTCAAAAGACTTGGATCTTGAGAATAGGATTTTTGTATTTCAAAAAATAATTTCTTTAACGTAGTTTTAATAGGAAACTGCTGCGATAATTATTTCTCGATTTGGTTTCGCTTTAACAAACAATGCTATTGTTCTATTGGCTTAAAGCATGCATGTATTGTTATCAATGTCAGTCACATTGTGTTCATACGGGTCCAGATGTATACGTTCTGCTTGAAGAAAATTGAGTTTCCTATTGGAGAACGAATTTTTTTTTAACAGAAATGGATTGGCCCTGTTTAAATAACACAATGAAAACATCAGTTCCTATATTGGGGAGCTAGCTCTCAAAGGATGACACGACTGATAAGCAGCTTTATCTACCCTACTATCTTCTTGATGTAGGTTTTTACAGATGTATCGCCTACGACTTCACTTGAACTTTATTCTAATTGGAGATCTTATCCTAAAAATTGGACAACCTAGTATTCCTTGTTTCTTCTGTACTCTCTGTGTCGTGCGCTGTTAAATACAAAATATGACGTCAACACCAAGGTGAAAAATTGATTTTTTTTTCAGATGGAAAACAAAGTCCTTTTCCAGTACAATGGTTGTAGAATTCAAAAGCATATAACAACTATATAATAACAGGTTACAATAAAGTTTAACTTAATTTAGATTTGATAATTTTGTTATTCATTATTCAGATATTTGTAAAGAGCGGAGCTGGCGAACAATCTGGACGAAAACATTTATCTTCAGCTAAAAGCTATCTCAATGTCTTTTGGCCACGTGTCGATCCAAATCAAATTAGATGAATAATATTGGTTAGCCGACAATATATCCTTTAGTGTCTTCTCCAACTTTTCTTCAGTAAAACATTCCTCGTGTATTCCAAAGACACAAATTAAGGAAAAACAACAATAAACATGAGTTTGTCAATAAAACTCCCATTATCTCATCCGTTGCTGATCATTCAAAAGGGGGAGACTTAATGACAGCGAGAAGGGATCCTTTTCAAAAGTAAATAGGGGCGCGCGTGCCATTGCAATCGTATCGAAATTGCTTTTGTTGATTTATCTTCTTCTTGCCAGATATAATTTTTGATATGATTTTATGCCTTCACTGGCCAATTAAGTGAATGAGAAGATTTACTCCATTTTTTGTACTATGAAAATAGAAGCGAGCCGCTGTTTTTCCAAATTATAACTAACAATTTATCTACTTCTATAATTAATCTTTAAAAGCATGAATGAATATTCATATATAGCTATAATGCCATTTCAATTTGTACATATGTACGTTAACGATAGAAACAGACTGAAGTCAAAAAATATTATTATGACACAGAGATATTTTGATCGAAAGTGTCTTTGAAAATAAACGCTAGTGTGTTTATAAAGTTGGTTATAAGAGGAACTTCAGTTTGCTACCTACATTGAAATTCCAAAATTTTACATATATTCAAAATTTTAAATTTTTTAAATTAAAACAATTATTTGCTTTTCTAAACTCCTTGTTTAGAAGGGTAGGGTAGGCTTGGATTTTTTTGCATGAAAAGTACATTGATTAATTACTTGCGACATGGGACCGAAATTTTTTCAGACAATGTGGTATACAAAATTTAAAATACGAAGTATGATAGATAAGTATGGTGGCTATTGATTTTGTCAAGAGAATATTAGGAATAGGAGGAGTCACTCAGCCTGCTGAATGTTAAACTTTCATAGATAATCAAGTACAGGGATAGAAAACAATTTTTTTGTGTATGTATATATATATGTATATATGTATATATGTATATATGTATATATGTATATGTATATATGTATCTAAACTAAATTTTGTTGATTTTTGTCGTCCACCATATGATAGCTCCAATATTCTTATATCATTGAGTAATCTCGATGGCTAATAATTAACTCGAAACTGGTATGTATATATGAATATATGTATAAATGTATAAAGGTATAGATGTTTTGATGTATAGATGTATGGATGTATAGATGAAAAGATGTATAGCTGTATAGATATATAGATGTATTGATGTATAGATGTATAGATATATAAATGTATAGATGTATAGATGTATAGATGATAGATGTACAGATGCGTAGATGTCTGCATATATATGAAACGTCATTGTTGTTAGTAAGTTATGCGATTTCTGCTTTACCAGATAACATGTATTTAACTGGTGGAGCCGTGGCTTAATGGTTAGTGCAACCGCACAGTAACCAAGAATTCCGGGTTCGATTCCCCGAGCGGGCGACTTTGGAAATTCACAAAAGAAAAAGCCATCGAAAAGGCACGGAAGGGCACCCGGCCAAGACATTCCTCACTGCTAAATCTAAGTCCCTGCCTGTGAAGGGTGCCGTCTGAGCCCCAGTTACTGGGGGAAAATGACGTTAAAACAAAACAAAAAAAATGTATTTGACTATGGTCTTCAGAAAATGAACGGTTGGAAATGCAATAATACCAAATAATCAAAAATTATTTATTAATTTATTGTTTGCTTTAGGAACCAATAACTGGGAGGTAGTATATTACCTTTTTGTCTTCAGGCATTTCGAAGCTATAGTACCAGTCACTACTAATTCTCTTGATAATTCTGAACTTTATGGACTCAGAAGAAGCCATAGATTTAAGACCTTTATCATGTCTTGAGTCGTAAGCTTTTTCTAAGCTCAGAAACCGCTTGCGACTCAAGGCATGATAAAGCTCTTACATCTACTCCTATTAATTCTGTTAATGACAGAAGAATTGTAACAGGTAACATATATTTACCACGTTTTACCCGTTTCAGCTATTAATTTGTCCAGAAATATCCCATATCTCTCTGGGCCTCTGTATTTCAGCAACTTTTCTAGGTCCATAGGGCTGCCACTGGTACTTCCTTGTAAATTATTGGCAAGTCTTTTGGCGCCTAAATTTTAGCTTTCCTCCAAGTACAAACTTTTCCGAGTTTTCATGCCAAAATGTGTAAGCCAAATATTTTACTGCCCTTCTTATGACTGTACTCAATAGCAGTAATTTCTTTCCAACAAAAAAGTAATAGTACTTTGCTTGTGCGTGCTAAATTGGTATCAAATTTAGCTTATCAGTATTAAAAGGGAAGTGATACGTTGAGAGACGAGTAGAAAAGACAGACCAATGTAGACAATACAGTTTGCTGCAGTCATGTGAATCTTGTGCACTGTAAGAACAAAGTGAATTGATTTACGTATTGATAGACCACAAAAGAATCAGATGAACTTGGAAAATAAGAAAACTTATTTAAAACATGCGTAGGAACTTGGTATGGGTTTTCAAGAACAGTTATATATTGATGGAAAGGGAAGCACAATGAAAAATATATGAAGCATTTAAAAGATTGTGGTTGTCTTTACACCACAGCAGCATAATTGTCTCTCTGAGAAAAGGACACTTGACATGTCTTGGTGTGGTTTTTTGAAGATGTTTAAACTTTGTGTGGAAAAGAAGAACCAATTTAAGTAATGTGTATTATAAGTTATTTGAAGTGCGTGTGTATTATTGTTAATTGTTTGGAGAAAGTCATATAATCCCCTCTCTTTTAAGAGGCTTCATTATCTTCCGGTATCTACGATATAGTTGATATATGTCTCGCATATTAATTACAGATCTCAAAAAATAGTAAGATTTTATCACCCCTACTAAAAAAAATTCATTGTCTTGATCCATTTGTTCAAATGCCACGCGTTCTAAAAAATACGAATTTCACCGCATCGATATCGATTTTCAACAGATTTCTGAACGCATTGTACATCTTTTAATACTATTTCTCTTACAGCTCAGAACCAAATGCTTCTCAAAATTTAGTAACAGAAATGACCTACAGAAAAATTGTGAGTACTCATTTCTAATGTCAAAAATGAAAAACTATTTTTTTATTTCTCTTTTGAGGAAGTTCAAAAGAAATATGAAAATTTGCTGGTGTGTTGTATCGACAAAAAAAACGTATGAAAAATCTGCATACGTTGAATCTTTGAGATCCTACCTCAATAAACCAAGGCAGATTGCTTTATGTAAATATATGTATATGTATGTGTTTATGATTATAATGCTAACTCTATTGAACGTGGTGAAACAACAATGGATACTTGGATACCAATCTACTAATACCTTTCTGGGTCTATTTTTGAATCACTTCTATATCATAATAACTCATTTTTATTCTGATTAAATCCATGAAGAAATAGGTAATAAAGAAAGTAAAACAAATTGAATGAACGTATAGTACTGTCAACTTATTTTGTTTACGTTATTGCACACATTTGTAACTATTAAAAAATTAAGCCTATAACTAGGTTCTCCATTTTATATATATACATATACACTTATATATAAATATATGTATAAATATATATATATATACATATATATGGATATATTGGGATATATATATATATATATAAATATTTATTTATATATATATTTATGTACATATGTATATATATAAATATTTATATATAAATATTTATATATATATATATATATATATTTATGTATATATGTATATATATAAATATTTATATATATATATATATATTTATGTATATGTGTATATGTATATATATAAATATTTATATATATATATATATTTATATATGTGTATATATATATAAGTAATAGTGGATAGAAGAATGGATATAAGTGCCTTTGTCGGTGATTAAACACGAAATGAGTACAAAATCAAGCATGATTATAAGGAACAAATTACCACAGTATTTGTCAAAGAATAATGTTATTGATTGAGTATTTGTCCAACAAGAGGGCACCGATTGAGTTCTTAAATTGAGAAAAAGAATGATAAAGAAGAAAAACCCCACATACAGAGACATAGAAAACCCACAAAAAACACACAAAAAACCACATATAAAACCACATATAAAAACCACATGATAATCGCACAAAAAGCCTACACAAAACCCACATAAAAACCACACAAAAACCTACTCAAAAACACACAACTAAACAAATAACAATACCTATAGCATATTTGGGCATCAAAGAAATTCATAAACATCCTGACAGACACGTAGAAGAAACCTCAGGGAAAAGTAGAAAATAATTGGAATTTAGGAGCTAGACAAGTATGCTGATCTTTAATTTGAAGCTTCATGAAAAAATATTAAGAAGATTATTGCATTTAAGTTTAAGTAAGTAGTGTAAACCTGTAGCGATATCGTTCTGCAACTAAATAGTTATGTTGTTAATCACTCTTTTCCTGTCGTGCAATTATTATTTTCTATTAAGTATGATCATCGTAAATAAATAGCAATTTCCGCCTTCTTTTACCCCATCTTTTAACCCCTAAAAAGTCAGCTCATTAAGCTTCATATCTCTCTGTACGCATTAATTCATCTTGTCCTTTTCCTTGCCCTTCTTCAAGATAACTTTGAGTTCATTGTTTTTTATAGTCACCTCTCTTTTTACGGCATGATCAAAGAGTAGGAGTCTTGCCCCTTTACTTCATGGATTGTTTGGAAAAAGGAACCCAATATGAGTGACCGAGTTGTAAAATCAACAGATTACCATGCGTGAGGTTAAGGCTTTGAACCCCAACCCCAACCCCCAACCCTTGAAGTACTGTCCCCAATTTGTTTCTCCGTTCTTCTTCTTTTTCTTAATCTTTCGACTGCTTCCTGTTAAGGGTCGCCACAGCGATACGCCACCATTTGCTGCGGCCAGCAGCATCTTCCCTTCTCAACCCCACTCCCTCTCTCCGATTTGTTTCTCCGTTTTTAGTGGCATAATACAGAGTTTATATATGTTTTCAGGGACAGAATTGGGAGACGAAAGAAAAAATCAAATCAAAAAGACAAAAACAAGAAAAGTAACCCTTTGTATTAAAGTTGTTTCAAACCCTTGCATAGAGTGAAAGACCTATATAAAAAATAGTAATTAAATACCAGTCAATTAGTGAACCAATTAAAATACTGCATCAGAGGCCTGATATAGGGGATACTGTTGTTCTTTTTTGTGTGTGTCGCTTCAGCATAATGGTGAACTGAAGGTGTCTGAATGGGCAGGTCAAGATTTTAAGCAGTAAGGAACTTACTACTTATTTAGGAGATTCACGAGAAATGACGTAAATAAAAGAAGGTTATCTTCTCGCGAAATTGCCCGTGACCTTTTCTCGTGTTTTTTAAAGCTTTAATTAAAGTTTAGTTGAAAACTAGAATTGTTTGGTGCCTAAAAAGTAATCATGCAGATGTAGCCTGTAAGTTTTTTCTTGTTTCTGGTGGAATTTAATGAAAAACGAGCTTTCTTTATCATGAAACAAATGCTTCCTATTGTTGTTGAAGTGTATTGACTGTTTCTAAATGCATAATATTTCTAAATTATTTGTCTCAGTATTAAAATTCTTCATCTGTCAAGGAGTATGTGGTTCGTTTCCTCATCTAAACATGAAGTACTTTTTATTCCGTTGCATATTTTATTTTTCTGTTTTTCAATATCCGTTTTAGTTGGAGAACGCAAGGACAACTATGCTATATATCGAATTGCCTGAAAATAGCATTTATTGACCAGCAATTATGAATTATTAAATAAACACTGTCTCAAGTACTAATTTTTTATGCAGTTAAAAAGCCTAAACTTTTAGGCATACTTCTCTAGAGAATAAACTCCACACCTGTTTGTGTTGACATCTATTATTTAATTAATTAAGAAATAACTCATAGCTCGAGTTCAATGTGTGTGTGAAAATGATACATTTTAATCGATGTTCATTTAAACATGCAATCAATAGAAATGCAACAAATCGAAAACACAAAAAATGACAACTTGATAATGAAATCTACCATGAGGGTACTTTTTATTGCAATTTTCGCTCTATATATCTACAATTTTCCTTGTAGTTAAAGAAACTACTATAACATGCTTAATATAATAATATACAAAAATTATAGAATAAGTTATTATAAAAAAGACAAATAAATAATAAGAAGGAATTTCACAAAAACACTATAAAGCTATGCAGTAAAACAAAGAAAGCTGTGCCAAATTAAAAACTTTAAAAAAATATTTTTGTCAAATGGTTTATTACAAGTTCCTTCTATAGAGAAGAATTATTCACATGACAAAATATCCACAATTTACGTAATAAACACCAAAATGGACATAGCATTTTTGGTTACGAGGAAGTCGGGTAATTTTGCAAGCTACACTCTTCTGGTGGTACTGATGACCTTTGTAGAAGACATGATTTTTTCTGCGCCTACTTTTCTTCAATACGGTCCACCATATGCAAGTTACTCCAACTTTTTTTTAAACACTTGACCAACAAAGCTTAGTTGTATGATGGCTATCGTCGGCGCCTATTCACGGGCTCTTCATCATTCCCCAAAGGAGTCACAGTTCTTTGTTCTACCTGTGGTCTTCATAGTAGCCTTGTTGGCTGGTCGGTTTTGATTTACACACGAATTTCCTTACACAGCATAGAATAGCATAATGAAATGAAAGATGAAGTCATAAAATATATTTTAACAAAAAACTATGAAGTAGGACGATACATTATGAAATCATGGTAATTAGAAAGGAATCATAATATCTGGCAGCTGGAGACACCAAACACATAAGAAATATATTTAGTTTCCAGAAAATGCAAGTAATGTAGGGTGTTTATAGGTTAAAACTCTCTACCAATAAAAATAAACATTCGTCTTGTCTCTGGGGAAAAAATTACTTACAAATTTTCTTTTATTTCACATGAATCATTATGTCTCCAATTTTTAAACCTCCACACAAGAAAACATCATTTTCATTGAAATCTCTCCATTTCAATTACATCAGAGTGGCACAAAATGGATTTGATTACCAAGACTTTACTTTGGTTTTTGTTATATAGGCTGCCTTTAATTACTATAATGACAAGATTTAAGTTTCCTTTAATTTATTTTAAGTTGCTACCTATGACAATTTTGCTAATATATAGGAAATACAGCTGGTATAGATAATTTATTGCTTTGCTAACAGAGGACAATTGGCTAATACACTGTGGGGACAGCTCAGGTCGACATAAAGTCAAAGACAAAATGCACTCTACCATTAACACAAATCGGATGAGTATTTCATGTTCCCAATCCCAACCAAGAAAATTTCCCATTAAAATCTACCCGGAAACGTCAGCGGAGGATGTTCTTAGACAATTTAGAAGAATGTAATGGCCCAAACATCTGGAGCCTTGCACGTGACACGTAACTGTGGACCTCTGAACAGATTGGTTCGCCAAACAGAGAGAGAAAGAGAAAGAGAGAGACAGAGAGAGACAGAGAGAGAGACAGAGAGAGGGACAGAGAGAGACAGAGAGAGACAGAGAGAGAGACAGAGAAAGACAGAGAAAGACAGAGAGAGACACACACACACACAGAGGACACAGAGAGAGACACAAAGAGGCAGAATGAGTGAGTGAGTGAGTGAGTGAGTAAGAGTAAGATCTACGCATTTATGAAAGAATAATGATTTTATAAAAAAAATAATAAAGAAATACAAGTGGAAAATATAGATTGTACTGAACTAAATTTGAACAGCATCATTGGCTGTCATGGTCACCTGGTTTGCTGCCTGATCTATCAGCTCTTTGTTCTTATTCGAATCATTTTGCATTCATGTCTTCCATTTAAGTGCACCATTCTTTTTTAAGTCCCAATCCCTAAATATCTCACCCGAATTAATGATCAAAAGGATTTATCTGGCATAATGCCTGTAGGATTCAGACTTGGGTCAATTTCGTTACCGCTGAAAGTCACAGGAGTGGTTGCCAACACCATAGTTAGAGATTATTAGCCCTTTTCCAATCTGATTCTTCAATGACACATGTCCACAGGTAACTATTGAAATCACCAGAGCTCTCATCA
>RDPX01000058.1:1541677-1567292 GCA_003991215.1 Morbakka virulenta | reverse complement strand
ACATGTCTTCATTATTATTATTACTATTTCCTTTAAGCTTATGCTCTGCTTGATCTTATTGCCGTGATACTCTTACTAGGCGAGTCATAATAAATGACCAAGGGCTAGCAAGGGGCCTTCTCCTTCATTACATCTCCAATATTTTTCTTAAGAATATTATTATTATTATTATTATTAATAATTATTATTAATAATAATAATAATAATAATAATAACAAAATAGCCAACGATTCCACCTGCAGATTTTGTGATCGCCAGCAAACCCTCGGCCACGTCGTCGGTGGATGTCAATCTGCATTAGACGAGCTTAGCTACAACTGGAGACACAACTCAATCCTTCTCCACATTTATAAAATTATTATTATCGAATGGTTACATACCATCTAGTGATGGTTGGGTGAAAAGCCCACATTCAGCGCCTAGCAACAGGCCAAGTTGAATGCGGGCACATGCACTGTAACCACAAGAGTGAGATAAAATAGAAAACCAAATAAAAATGGCAACATCACTTCAACCTTGCTAGTGCAACCCCACAATCAGTGAAGAAAGGCACATTGTTCAAGCGGTTGTTGTTGTATGACAACATCTTATGACCACATCACTCCCAACTTCTAGCTCGATAGCTGACAATACATGGTAAGAAATCCTAGTACTGGCATTAAGTCTGAAATTGCAACATTGAATTCAGACCATATTTGTTATTGTCCTTTTGGGTGACAAAAAACCCCAATAGATATGCACAAAATGCCATGTTGCTATGTATGCCAAAGGGCATTATTATTATTATTATTATTATTATTATTATTATTATTATTATTGTTATTATTCGGAAATGTACTATATTCTAAAGGCTATTTACATCTTGTGCCGGGTCTTGTCCAGACACCTGAGGTTATAGGAAGGCTGATCAAAATATCTACAAACGTTAATTAATATGCACAATAAAAAATTAACTAAACAAGAAAATACATAGAAAGAATAATAAATAGGATAAGTAAGTTATCAAAATCAATTTTACGTTGAAAGTGCCTTCCTTAATAAGTGGGCCGTAGCATTTTTAGCAATCTTCTGTCTTTTCTGTTAGTGATGTTTTTCCAGGGAGCTTATTGACGTGTTTTTTGGTATTCTTGTATATTACACAAAGGTCCCTAACCTCTTATTGGAACTACTGTTGCTTTTAATTTCCGCATTCCTTTAATTTCTTATTTTAAGTCTCTATATTTCGACAGTTTTTCGAACTCTTTAAAAGGTAAGTTCTTATTTGTAAGTACAGTGATGACAGTCATCATGCAATTTCTTTCCTGGTGCACCTTCACTGTAATATTCGTCCTGTTAGCTTGGACAGTTCTATCAGTATGAACTCCAAAGTCCCACAGAATCGTGACTCGATTGTTTTCTGTCATGTCTGAGCTTATATTCTGTAGGTGTTACAAAGGGACATCCTGATACAAGGTGGTCAGTAGTTCCAGAGCGACGGTCACATAAGCGGTAATTTAGACTGACACTGTTATGGAGAATTTGAGATTGAAAGTTAAAGAGGCATTAGTCTTTGGACAGCCAAGATGAACCCTTCGGTTTCAGCCTTGAGCCCTGCACTACGTAGCCACTGATGGGTCTTTTGTTTATCTGCATCCAGTTTGTTTACACATTTATCAAACTAGCCGTGAAGGGCTTTGTTTTTTCAATTAGATTTCATGTTAGTCAATTTTTTTCCCTTGGCAACTTTTTTCATTGATTTTACTTGTTTAAAAGGTGATCTGGTTCCCTCTTCCATACTGAGATAACATGAAGATCTCGCAAAAAATTTTCTCTCTCTTTTATAACCGATTGAGTTTTTTCAGTTTGCTCATAAGCTTTCACAAATTGTAACTTCACATCCCTACCAATATCAAGCAATTCTTGAAGTCCAATCGTCGTTGTTTTATATGTTAGATCAAGCTGAATAAGGCTTCTTCCTCCTTCTTTGCGGGCTATATAATATTTATCAATATCCGCTTTTGGATGATGCATACTGTTCATGATTAATAATTTACGTACTTTTACATCCATTTTTCTGATATCATTGATAACCCATCTAATAACATTAAAGCTGTAGGTTACAACGGGTATAGCAAGTGTGTTTATTATTTCAATTCTATTTGCTGAATTAAATTCAGCTTTTAGAATTGATCTGACTCTCCTATTAAATTATTTTCTAACTTTTTATTTGAATCTTAGATTCCATCGTATTCACTTATGCCCAAGTATTTCAAAAACGTCTCCCGATCGAGATCACGTATGACATTTTGTCATCAAAATGCACATTATCAGCCTTCTTTAGATTACCTCTTTTGAATGTAGTTTTCGGACATTTATCCGATACAAAAGACATTCCAATGTCGCCACCGAAGGACTTTACAACTTGCAACATGTCTTTAAACGCCCTACCATTTTTTCCTTATAACTTCAAATCATCGACTAAGAACAAGCTACATAAAGAAAGGTATCCAAGCTTATACCCATAACCAGTTCGTTCAATTGATAGGATAAAGGAAACAGAGATTTACAGAAAACAAGAGGTGAAGGTGAATCTCAATGAAAGATGCCATAGTTGCCACCAAGAATTTCAAGTCCCGCGCGGTTTTATTACTGTTTTTCTTGTGACATCGTCACTTGGAGTCTTCAATTAACAAGTTTTGATATCTAACTTAAACAACATTTATCCAATTAATCCAGACAAGACGTTTCTAATAACTGTCTCGCTTTCCCATAACACTGTCTTTTGAATTTGTAGTAAATTTATCTACAGCCTTTTCATCAAATGTCTCTTTTATCTCATTTTTCAATTCTTGCATTCCACCTCCATAATATCCAGTCACTACTGATATAACTTTCACCTTAAAACCTTCCATTCACCCTCGTATTTCAAAACACCTTTGTTGAAATTCGCAACCTTTTCTTTTCTCTTTGCCTGTTTGTTTCATTCTCCAGGCCATGCCACATCCACAATGTAGATTTCTTCTTTATCTCGTCCTCCGGAGTTTTGCCTGGTCTCCTTGGAGTACAGTACGTCCTCCTTTGATATTCCAATCCTACAAGATCTTTTTACCATTATTCCTCTCATCCCTATCAATTTCAAGAAATTTTCGAAGTCAAATTGTCCTTCTTTGCACGCCATAAAAAATTTATCAATATCTGCTTTTGAATGCTGCATACTGTTCATGATTGATAATGACACACGTGTCCATTTTCCCATTTTTCGTTGTACCACACCGTCTTTTCTTTCAACAGACCTTCTTTCTTTCCCCATTTGACTGCCAATATCTTTAATGCATTATCATGTCTCCTCATATAGTCTGACGCTGCTAGCTTTTTGTATCCTGATAACAAGTGTTGTACCGTTTCCCTTATTTCACCACATAACTTCCAATGTCTTCTACAATTCCTTTAATTTTCTTCCAGGCTCTTGTTTCCACCATCTGTACCAGCATGTCGACTATAGCTGCAATTATTATTGCTATTATTATTGTTATTATTATTGTTATTACTAGTACTAGTACTAGTACTACTACTACTACTACTACTACTACTATTATTATTATTATTATTATTATTATTATTATTATTGTCATTGTCATGTCACATAGTGATACAACGGTATTCCTTGTATTTCTAGCTGAGTGTCAACAAAACTCCTCAAACATCAAGTGTAGATTAAGTCGGATTCCAAAATCGATTATTTGTCCTGGCTTCTTATATCTATTAATGATAATTATATCTCGTCTTCTGACTTCAGGTACATGTTCTGTCTGTACTGTAAAGTCCTAAAATATTTTAAACTATTCATTATTATTATTATTATTATTATTATCTTGTTTAAGCTTTTGCTCTGGCTGATATTATTACCGTGATACTCTTACTAGGCGGGTCATAACAAATGACCAAGGGCTAGCAAGGGGTCTTCTCCTTCATTACATCTCCAATACTTTTCTTAGGATTCTGGCCGTTCCTAGTAAGGTAATTTTTTGCATATCTGCAATATTACATGGAATACCAATCTTCTCAAACCACTTTCAAACCACTTTTCAAACCACTTCTCAAACCACTTCTCAAATCCTGTTGTTACACTTCCAAGGGCTCCTATTACTATTACTATAACTTTTTTCAGTTTTTAAAGTCTTGCTACTTCTCTTTTCAAGTCTTGATATTTTTCAACTTTTCTTTCTTTCTTTTCCTCTACCCTTCCATCTGCAGGCACTGCAATATCCACAATGATACAACTTCTCTTTTTCATATCAATTAAGACAATGTCTAGCCTCCTAGCCTCTATTGCATTGTCACACTGTATATTGATATCCCAGAGAACTTTGACATCATTATTGTCGACAGCCCTTTCACGATTATGTTCATACCACTTTTCTTGATGCTCCAGTCCATTTTTCTTGCAAAGATCCCAATGGACTTTCTTGGTAAGATTGTCGTGTATTCTCTTGTACTCTTTTGTGCAAACTTTTCACATCCACTATGTGTTGTACTGCCTTTTCTCTCTTCCCACACATTCTACAAGTAGAATTGTCACTTTTATCAATTCTACACTTGATATATTTTGTTCTAATAGCCTGCTCGTGGACGGCACATACAAGAGCCTCCATCTCTAATGAATTGCCCATACATCTCCTTTTCCATCCATTTTTGCTTAAGATCTTCAGAGCTTTGCTTTTTGAATTCTTTCGTGGTAATCGTGCCTTCAGTAACAATCGCTGCGGACCAATTTACACCTTTCATGAGATTTTCTTCTGATTTCAAAACGTAATAACCCAAACTATTTTTTCCCCTCTGACTACAAGCTCCACCTTACTCAGCCCTCTTCCACCTTCTCTCCTCTTCAAATACAACCTGTCAACGTTACTTTTAGGGTGTAATGCTCCGTAGGTTGTCTTAGTTTTTCTAGTCTTTGTGTNCCTCTACCCTTCCATCTGCAGGCACTGCAATATCCACAATGATACAACTTCTCTTTTTCATATCAATTAAGACAATGTCTAGCCTCCTAGCCTCTATTGCATTGTCACACTGTATATTGATATCCCAGAGAACTTTGACATCATTATTGTCGACAGCCCTTTCACGATTATGTTCATACCACTTTTCTTGATGCTCCAGTCCATTTTTCTTGCAAAGATCCCAATGGACTTTCTTGGTAAGATTGTCGTGTATTCTCTTGTACTCTTTTGTGCAAACTTTTCACATCCACTATGTGTTGTACTGCCTTTTCTCTCTTCCCACACATTCTACAAGTAGAATTGTCACTTTTATCAATTCTACACTTGATATATTTTGTTCTAATAGCCTGCTCGTGGACGGCACATACAAGAGCCTCCGTTTCACTTTTAAGGTCACTTTTGGATAACCAATAGCACATTTTCTCTTTGTCAACATTTTCAGTACAATCTCTAATGAATTGCCCATACATCTCCTTTTCCATCCATTTTTGCTTAAGATCTTCAGAGCTTTGCTTTTTGAATTCTTTCGTGGTAATCGTGCCTTCAGTAACAATCGCTGCGGACCAATTTACACCTTTCATGAGATTTTCTTCTGATTTCAAAACGTAATAACCCAAACTATTTTTTCCCCTCTGACTACAAGCTCCACCTTACTCAGCCCTCTTCCACCTTCTCTCCTCTTCAAATACAACCTGTCAACGTCACTTTTAGGGTGTAATGCTCCGTAGGTTGTCTTAGTTTTTCTAGTCTTTGTGTCTGTCCTTTTCAATTCACTTTGTTTCCAATCTATTATACCAGCACTATATCTCAAAATCGCGACTGCCCATGTGTTGATTGCTGTTATTTTGTTCCGCCCATTAAGTTTTTATTTCAGAAGCAATGAAAGCCTCCTTTTGTACTCCTTTATTGTTTTCTCCTTCATCTCTTTTTCTTTGATTTTATCAAGTTCTACCAGCCCGAGATAGGTATATCCGTTCTCAACTTCCTTCATAATTTCACCATTTGGGAGTTCTATACCATCACACTTAACTATTTCCCCCCTCTTCAATACTAGCACAGCACACTTTCGAATTCCAAATTCCTTTCCAATATCTGTGCTGAAATCATGGACAGTGTGCACAAGTGAATCAACCTGTTCTTCACTCTTACCGTACAATTTAAGGTCATCCATGAAGAGCAAATGATTTTCACTAAATTATTTCTTTCCCCAGTCATAACCTGCCTTCACTTTCCTTAGAACTCACGACATTGGGATCAAACTTAACACAAAGAGAAATCGCGATAAGCTGTCCCCTTGAAAGATACATCGGTTAACTGTTACATCCCCAAGATTTCCTCCATTCGACGTTAATGGTAGTTTCGACTGGCTCATGCTTTTCTCTAAAAACGTCCTCACATTCTCTGCAATACCAAACATTTTCATGCACTCGACAAGCCAGCTATGGGGGACAAAATCATAAGCTTTCTTATAATCTACCCACGCCATAGCCAAATTTTGTGTCTTTTCCTGCAATCTTTTAAGACCTTTTTGTCTATATAACAATTGGTCTTTCGCTCCTCTACTCCTACGTCTACAACCTTTCTGTTCTTCCGACAACAGATCTTTGTCTTCAAGGTACTTATACATTTCTTCAGCTATCATACCAGTCAATAATTTCCACATTTGCGGTAGACAAGTTATTGGGCGATAATTTTCCACTGTATTACCTTTTGCTGGATTTTTCTGACATAAAACCGTACGACCATAAGTCATCCACTCAGGCAAATTACAAACTCCAGTAACAATCTCATTCAACTGCTAAGCTATTCTTTCATGGAGGTTGGTAAGACAGAATGCAGAATACCTGGACATTATCTGTCCTTGGAGCTTTCCAATTTGGCATTTTTTCTTAACTGCTTTTTGACTTTGTCTACAGTTATAGTCAAATCGTCTTGCAGTTATTGATATTCATTCATATTTTGCTTTAAATCATTTAGCCAATGGGCTTCCTTGTTGTGTTCTTTTTTAACACTCCAAATATTACCCCAAAACTTTCTGCTTTCCTCAGAATCTGGTACATCTGTTGACCTGGAACCACCTCTATTCAACTCTGTGTATATCTTTTTCTGACAAACAATAAACATCCTATTCTGTCTAAATTGTGTTATTCTTTGTTCGTATCTTTTGATCTTGGCACTTTTTGCAACAGGCCTTTGCTTGAGTTCTTCAATAACGGTCTTAGTTCCTTTTCTGTTCACCCTATACTTTTCTTTTAGATCCTTAAGTTTTCGTTTCTTCTTTAGTCCTATCTCCCCTTTCGATTGTCTATCAAGCAAGTTAATATCATGCTTTAGCCTTTTAATGTCTCCTTCGATTCTACGCTTTCACTTCGGTTCCTTATTTTGCCTAGGTTAAAATTTTTTTAATCTCATCTGTTCAGCAACCCACACACTTGCAGCATTAATCAGATTATTTGTTTTCGTGATGTTTTTAGTTCTTACAAACCTGGTTGCTGAATTCACTCTCTCAGTTTGAAGTCTTATAGTTTCCCTATCAGCCTTTTCAAAGAGAATGCCATAACTTGTTTGCTTTTCCACAATGATTTTCTTCAATTCATCAATAATTTCCTTTGACTCTTCATTCATATTACCATCAGACATTGCCAAATCATATGCATCTTCTATGTCCACTGTCATACTCCCTTGTTCATAGCTATTCTCCTCAGCTTCATTAGTCGTCCTTCCATCTATATTAGCTTCCTTCATTACAAAAACCCCCATTTGGGATTCTTCTTTTACTTTTCTCTTTATAACTTTAGTTTTAATTCAGACACCCACCCATTTGTTCTAAAGGCTCTTGCTTGATCACATACAAGCCCCTATCCCTCCACTCTCTAAACATTTTTGTCTATAACCTCTAACAGGTTTCCCATTTTCATTAAATGGTTTACTTCTATAAAAGGATTCCATGACTACCTTGTTCATCTCTTTACTCAAACTTATTCTAGCAGTCGCAGGATGACGACATTGTTCTTGCTGCTGTGCCGGGGAACACCTGCCGGGCGAGGGGCCTTCACTTACAGTTGCAGTCCCATTAACGCCGTTATGTTCATTAATCTGATTTTGCATTTTAACTCTCATTAGAGGATTAGTGAATTTCAGGTTGCACAACCACCAGTGTTTTTATCGAGGATCTATCTATCTATCTATCTATCTATCTATCTATCTGTCTATCTATCTAACTATACATCCATCCATCCATATCTCTCTCTCTCTCTCTCCCTCTGCTCTATTCAAGTATTATATGGAATGGCAAAGTCACCACGATAATACAAGTATTTTTTCCCCTCTTCCTTATAGTTAAATCTGACTTTTCAGTTCCAATTAACTCATCAGTTTGAATATTTAAGTCTGAAATTACCTACCAAATAACATTTTAATAACACTTTCTGGCTCATGGTTGTACCACGTCGCACTTGCATTCATACCCAAATTTTTGAATATATTTCAATGAATTCCTCTCCCTACCCAGTCACGTCTACGTTTTTATTCTTCCGGTGCCATTTTGATGTATTTGCTGGTAAGGTGTTTGGTAGTTTCATCAGCAATACCAACACTCTACATTTACTGCCCTCCTGTGTTTTATAACTTTTGACTTGAATGTGGTTTTGTCCAATGGCTTGTTCTTGAACTACTTGGATAAATATTTCTCCCCCCAACCCTCCTTAATGCCACCATATTTTAACCATTTCTGCCTTTTCTCTCGAGGAATCTTCAAAGTTTGCCACATAAGCTGGGCATAAAGGACATTTTTTAAATTATTATTATTGTTGTTATTATTATTATTGCCTTTTTTCCCAAGATAGTCCTTGTTTTCCCTCTTATGTGCCATTGTAGCGGATGGCTCCCAGTGGTCTTTGGTGTCTTGGGATTACTTCTTTCCTTTTGTCTTACTTACCTACCTCACGATTAACGTTCCTTTTCTGGTTCCATTAGGTTGGAATCTTGCTGGTATTGGTTGAGTACACGTTAAATTGCCTTTCTTGATTAGGCTTTGTTGTTGGCTAGTTCTTTTTGCAGTAAAAGTTCTGGAAGATCTTTAAAGATATTGTCTCTGACACATTTATCTAAGTTTGGATCAAGCTTGGGAATACTTTGTGTGTGAGGCTCTCTTCGCACACATCTCATCATCCATTTGCTAAAGGTATTCATAGTAGCGAAGGCATACCAATCGTAAGGACTCGGCAATGCCGAAAAGATCTAGCTTCAGGTAGAGATAAGCAGCTGGAGTTCTCTGATCAACCCTAATTTTGCAGATCTATTGCACCACAGCATTGTCACATCTAGTGAATCTTGCTCTTTTACCACTGTTTTACAGTCCAGGGGTCGCTTCCATATAAAAGTACACTTGTGACAGAGGTTTTGAATATTTTTGCCCTATTTTCAAGGTTAATTTCTTAATGAGTTAGGATTGGCAGTAGTTTGTGGAAGGTATTCTACTATTAATGACCTCCACTGCAACTTTGCCCAGAAGTGTCATCTAACTAACAGAATGTTTTCGCGGCTTCAGATTTTTTACTGTACATTTTTCTTTTTTACGTGAGCAGCTGCGGTTTATCACTAGCTTGTTTCAGGCTTTTAAGGCATTTATGATTGCTACCAATCTTCTACCGATTTATGAGTACGTATGCATTTATCTTCCAGTTTAGGTATCTTTCTCTTGTGCCTCTACTTGGCATAAAGCCAAACTGCATGTTGTCAATGTCAGCGTGGACCCTGATAATGACCTTAAAGATCCTCTCGACAATTTTCATTATCTGCTTCAGGAGTTGCAGACCATGATAGTTACTCATAAGGTAGCATCACTTTTACTTTTGAAGCAGTTAATAACTTCAAAAGTAAAAACATGGATCCCACTCCGAGGGGTTTTGCATTCGTCAATAATACAGTTTACAAGTGTTTTTATAACCGGTATGATGTCACTATCTGCAGCATGGACCATTTCAATGACGACTTCAAATGGACCACCTGCCTTATTAGGCTTCGATTGCATAATAAATTTTCCTATCACTGCATTCATTATCAGTAGAATAGTGTTCTCGGCTGGACCAGCCTTGGACAGGTGTTGTGTGCCCCAGTCAAACTCAACATTAAGGAGTTTGCAGCATTAAGCTTTCCAAGCCCTAATTTATTTGTTCCTCACATAGAGTCAATCTGCCATAATCATCACAGATACATTTTTATCCAATGGTATCTTTGTTTATATATTTCATTCTCCATGGTATCTTAAAAATTTGAATTTTTATTTTGATAATATTGACATCTGCAAATTTCTTTGCTTCAACCTCTTCTTTGGCATAGTACATTAATGGTTTAGCCATTTTTCGAAGCTGGATAAGCGGCTTTGTCATCACTTTTCTGGTATTCCTTCAAGAGCTTAGGTTTCCAGCAAACGACACTTAAAGCATCTTTCAGGCATCGTCAACACCTGGCTCAATATCAAACGTCAAGGCTATTACATGAAACCTTTACAACCTGTTTGAATTGATTTCTATTCCCTGTTACTATTAAACTCCTTTAGTAAAAGATGTGTTAATGATCTGTCAGCCACAAGACGCTTATGCAGTATGATGCACAATTTCCCTCCCAGCACCTTGAAATCCCAGGTATATTTAAGATTTTATCTTTAATGAGAATATATTTAATCTTGGAACCTCCAGATAAAAATGTTGGTAGTCTACTTTTCACTTCGAATAAGAGGCAATGACGATTGCCAGTTCTTCAGCTGCACAAAAGTCCGGCATATGAAGTTTATAGTCATTCCTAACCCCGTAACATAATCCTCCGTAGACACCATCACACCAAGCTAACACTTCACCTACATGCCGATTTAGGTCATAATCTAGGATAAAAAAATTTTGTCACAAAACTCAATAGATTCTTATAAAAGGAAGGTTTTTCTGAAGATGACTTGAGTTCATATCTATAGATGACATTTAGGACTACTTTGCTGAGGATGATTTGCAGCTGCATTAGGCAATTATCTACTCTGCTGATGTAAAGTACTTTTCCATAAGTTTTTCTCCGATCAAACCCCTTATACCTCCAAGGAAGATATTATATCACCACTCCAGAAGAGCTTATAGAGTGTCTTTTTCCTTAAAATTAAGGAACCATAGCAGCCTCTCAATCGAGTTTCTTAAACGCAGCAGACGTTGATCCCATACCTAGGTAACCTTTTAACAACCAATACACAAATAGGAATACTTTGCGTAACTTTTGTGAGATACACAAACGAATGGGTGCTGCAAAAAAATTGGAAATTCCAAAGATTACACAATTCCGTCAGCAACCTCAAGTTAGAGTTCTTAGAACACCTTGTCAGAACAACTAGAATGGTCATTCCTAGACGTCAGACAAAGAGGTCGACCAAAAACAAGACTTTCCGTCAACCTCAAAGAGGTGACGGATGTATCAATGGTAGAGCTAAAAGGGAAGGGGTGCAACACAGAACTCGGTTTCGGTGATTTGTGAATTATGACATATCTGGTCGGGGTAGTGCGTTACGAAATATAGCCTGTCGGGAAAACCTACAGCCACGGACGCTATCAACACCAGCAGCTACCCTTTCTGGTTAGATGGAAACGGGATGTTTTATGGGTTTTTATGTCTTTTCTCTCTTATATTGAATTCAATCACCCAGCATTCTGTGTTCTAATAATTGAAACTTCCAATCAGCTCTTGCCTTTCAGTGCAACACCACTCACTCCTCCAACATTAACTACCACTATAACAAAGCCCACAAGAGAAAGGTTACATAGTTAACCTAAGTACAAGCATTCATATCCATTATTTTTTTATTATTCTCGATATTTTAAGCAAATATAATCTCTGCAACATCTCAACTATAAGATGCAATTCGATTATTTCTGGCCACTTATAAACATTCTTTGCCACTGACCCTCATGCTTTAATAACACCATTATACCTCCACCTTTTTCATTTTTCAGACGTAATTTTATACTTCAAGTCATTATAATTTGTACATTTCTCTTCTTCTTTCTTTTCTATACGAGTATCACATAGACGAGATGATCTACCGATCGTACAATATCTTTCTGTTCAATTACAGTACTGTCAGGTCTATTATGTTTTACCTGTTTATCGTTTTGTGTAGGGAAATCCCAAAACGTCTTGCAATTTTCTGATATGAGTGATTTCTCTAACTGATGCTTTCCTTTTTCTCAACCTTTTTAGCTTTTCTCCTCCTCCCAACCCCAAAAAACAAACTCTGTTTGCATAGCTTCCAGTGAATTATTTTAGTAATATTGTCCTGCCTCAAGTTCTTATAGTCTTTCTGTGCTAGCTTTGACCATCCTGAGACAATATGTACCACTGCTTCATCTTCTATGCCACACATTCGACATAGAGACAAGTCTTCTGCGTACACTACTTACCTCATGTTATTTGTGTATAATGCCTGATTTTGGGCTGCAATAATCCTGCTTTTCATCTCTTTTTTCATGAAGCCTTTCTTTAGACAAACCTACAATTTATTACCTATTATTGCGTCGGTCTCTTTTTTAAACTGTCAGTGTAGTGTCTTTTCTGTATATGTAGTATCGATCATAAGATATGAAGCAGGTATCATAGGAAAGCCAAAGGCAGGGTTCCAAGCATTGGATCGAAAAGCAACGAAAGATGCTCGCCATCTATGGACCACGCCATTTAAAAGCAGATATAGATGTATTTGAAACCAGCTGTAGGGGACGAAGTCTGATTTAAATAAAAGATTGCATAGGCATAGGAATTGGAGGAGTCTCTATCATAAGGAATAAATTCTAGGGAGGGTTTACTGACGGCAGTGGATAGAAATGATGCATTTTAGACCAATAAATATGAACAAAAAATCGAAAAAATACAATGGAAACAAGAAGCTCCATATTTGTATAATTATTATTATTGAGTGGCGGAGCAATACGAGCCCACAAAGGACTAAGGGGTAGAAACCCTAGCAAACCCACCCGACTCCCAGCCCGATAAGGGTAAGCTGGGTGCATGCGTCACACCCAAGTGTTTGCAATATTGATGTAAATTGAAACAGCACATGAGCTTGCAGTTGGAGCCTCTTTAGGTTTCCCAGTTAAGGAAACCCATTCTGCTTAAAAGGGTTTGTGATCACTTAAAGGTCATGCAATAGATATCTTTTCCTTTTCGTATTATGTGAACAATTGATGTATACACATGCTATTAATTTTCTTATTTGATTATATATATATTATTATTATTATTATTATTATTATTATTATTATTATCATTATTATAACAAACCTTGATAAAAATGTTTCTCGGAAATATGAAAAATATCGTTCTTTGATTCGTGATTTGCATTCCTGCTTTTCGAAAGTCAGCTTCGTAAATCTTTCCATTAGCTCTTTGGGTGTAAACTGTCAATCTTGTATTACTATCAGTGAAATGTGCAACGCTTTGAAAATCGACAACAAATTTTCTTTCAAGCAAACTTTCTAATATAATCATTCGCACTACATATTACATATTCTGTCGTAGAAACCAACCATGGACAAACCATGAATTATTGTCGTTTTATTAATTTTGTAAGTAGTATATTTAATTTTGTTAAATAGGCAAGCCAGTGCAAACTACCTTGATTAGCGAGGTTTGTAATTGTATGTGTTCGGATGAAAAAATAAAAAGTTTCCATAAACTGTAACTTTAACTGTGATTGAAGGTAATTTTTAGTTATATCCAACCGAGTCACAGCCAGAGACTTAGGAACTTTACCATGAGAGTCATTTTAGATAGTTACCCGGACTTCATAGTCTTAATGGTTCCGCCTGTCGTCAGCTACACTGACAGGAATTCCCTCAGGAGATGGGCAGTAGATGTTGCTGCACTTTTTTCAAATTGCTTGATGTTTGATTTTCCTGATTTGGTAAAAAAATCCCTTGGTTCCTTTCATGAACATACTAATGATCCAACTACCCTTGGCAATGTCATTGCTCTTAGTTGACACATTGTGTTTATTGTCAATTTTTTTGTTATTGTTATTAATATTTTTATGATGGTTATTAGTCACTGAAGAATTAATAAATTAAATCTATTTAATTCTTTCGCATATTATTAACTTTATATTCACGAGGCAAATAGATGCAGAATAATGTATTCATTCATGCTACGAAAAAGATACAAGCGCAATGTTTAAATAAAACCAGAAAAACTTGGCTTGGTTGATTTTTGTCTTCTTTTTCATACCAACTTCTTGACGCTTTGAGACTTACAGTAAATGTAAAACTAGACTTTGTCTACCTTACAAGTATCCCAACTAATCAGAATAGTTTGAAATATTTTAATGAAAAATCAATCAATATTTCAATCAATATTTCAATCAATATTTCAATCAATATTTCAATATTTCAATCAATCAATATTTCAATCAATCAATATTTCAATGAAAAATCAATCAATATTTCAATCAATATTTCAATCAATATTTCAATCAATATTTCAATATTTTAATATTTCAATCAATCAATNAATTAAATCTATTTAATTCTTTCGCATATTATTAACTTTATATTCACGAGGCAAATAGATGCAGAATAATGTATTCATTCATGCTACGAAAAAGATACAAGCGCAATGTTTAAATAAAACCAGAAAAACTTGGCTTGGTTGATTTTTGTCTTCTTTTTCATACCAACTTCTTGACGCTTTGAGACTTACAGTAAAAGTAAAACTAGACTTTGTCTACCTTACAAGTATCCCAACTAATCAGAATAGTTTGAAATATTTTAATGAAAAATCAATCAATATTTCAATCAATATTTCAATCAATATTTCAATCAATATTTCAATATTTCAATATTTCAATCAATCAATATTTCAATGGAAAATCAATCAATATTCTGGTTTGTTTCTTTTTCTTCCTCATTATATATTATATAATAATTATTATATGCCTGTTAGCTTCTGTGCAGTCCCTCCAATTATAAGACAGGGATTTTCAAGATAATTGACCTTTGATGGTCGCTCATTTTTGATGGTTTCTATTGAAGTAAAGGGCCAAACGTTTAAATCAAGTCTATGTTTTCTCGTAGCTTTGTTGCAATTTTAACCGCACAGAAGCTGATATTAACTTTAGTAGGTGGTTCTTAATGAAAGAATTTGCGAAAGCCTATTTTTCAAAGATTTGCGCCTTAATTCATTTCATTGGTCATGTTTCCTTGAAGATAGTTTATGTAAACTTTCCTGACCTTCCTAATAAAAACAGCTAAAAGCTCAATACATCAATAGCAAATAAACGCACTATTTCGTCTCTGTACAAACAATTACCAGACTACATTTGTCTTTAGAAGCATCAAGTCTTTTCTGTTAATCCTTTATTGAAACCTGCACACTACACAACTGAACTCTACACCAGGTTCACAACAAATAGTATGTAAAACATGAATGATTCAGCGGAAATATAAAAATAATCATCACCTAACAACCCTTGATGACATTTACCTTTTTTTCGCTTGAATCCTGGTCTTATTTGCATACATGATAGAGCTTAATTATGTAGACAGGTCAAATTATTCATTACAAAAAAGTGCTACAACCTGATGGACTGTTTTGTCGTAATTTTAATATCATATTTATTTTTTTATTAGAAAGAAAAGAGTTTTTTAACATAAGGTTGAAATAATCTAATTAATGATAAATGAGAAGTTAAGCAATGATAGGTCTCATTGAGACATTTCATAGAAATAGTATTCAACTTGTCCCTTTTTTTTCCGGAACATAATCAGACAAGCAAGTGTATAGATGACCTTACTCGAAACAGACTTTTGCTGAATTGGAGTAATGACCCAGGTTACTAAAAACTATCAGTACCCATTTCAATTAAAAATACACAAACATTTTATATTTTACTATATGTTTTAGTGGACAGTTCTTTTAAAATAGTTATGAATTATTGATATAAAAAATGGGGTCTGTTTTTGTCTGTCTGATAAAATTCTCAGGCTCTTTTCAACAGAAGTATGGTTTCAAACATTTTTAACTCTGTTCAATGATAAAAGAGGAATGTACATGAAAAAATTCGCATGCAAACTCTACTGCATATTAATTCAGCGATATTCGTGTGAAAATTATGACCATTGAAAAATCCATATCCTTTTTTCTACTTATCCACATCTAATGTCATTTTAAAGCTCAGTAGATATAAAGATTATCCTAATTATTACAATTCACAGGCGATCATATGCACCGGATGGTTTTACACTGTAGCTATTAAAACTCCTTAAAATTCAAATTAAAACATCTAAGGTGACCATTCATTTAAATATTTCTTTTAAAAAATGTCTCTCATGAGAAAATTCAATAACCTTAAAAAGACACCAACTACAGATAGGTTTTATTTTGTAACTTTCTTTATTTAAACACAACTCCTAATGTTTCTTTGGTGTAAAAATGTAAATCTTAATTTTCAGCCTTCATCAGTTTGTTTAGGTATGCATTGTTAGATTAACTTTGCTAAGCCAGAGAGTTTACTTCAAAGCCTACCCATCTGCGATAATTCGATTAAAAGATGCTGACTATTGGCACTTTTATTACAAAATCTTTTGTCTTGAAAAATTTATAAGAACATAAGTTGAAAGCCATGTGTTGCAAATAGGATTAAGGTGAGTGATTGAACTATCTTCAGTCAATTTCATTTACCAATGAAATTCAAAATTTTTAAATCGTAACGTGAAATATGTTTAAAGAGTCCATTATTGGCTAGCTATAAATTTTTCTTTCATCTTTATCATTAGGGTGGACAGCAAAGTGACAAAGTAAAATATTTTTTTCAAAGGCGCTATAGTTTGATATTGATATATACAAGGAAACCAAACAACTTTTAAACATGTACACTATTTACAGCTAGAAATGTGAATTTACAGAAAGGATCCAAAGTAAAATATCAGTAGAGAAAAATCAGAAGAAATAGGGGAATGAGTTGGCTAAGAAAGCTTTTATGATTACAGGTGGAAATGACTCCAAAATCATGAGGGAATCGGAGACCAGTTAAATGATAAAAGTAGTGCTCACCCCATCATCCTGGTATTAATGAGATGTCTTACCGTATAGAAAAACTGCTAAAAATTTTGTGTGGGTGCATATACTTGAAGATTGTCACTGCAGAAAAGCATTCCATGTGAAATGTGTTTTTCTCTATAGAATAGTTTTAAAGAATAGAATTAATTTTGTGAATCAGCATTTCATCACCAGATAGAATGGTTTCGTATTTTGTTAAACACAAAATTAAGATTATTTAATGCTTTTAATTTACTGTCTAAAATTCAAAATTATTCGAGGGATAATATTATTACAACAAATTATTATTGATTCATACCTAATTGCTCTTAACTTTTATATCCTTATGAAAATCACAAAATTTCTTGCTAAATAAGTGGTATACATCAAGTAGTGTAATCAATGGCTGCTGAAGTGAACCAGTGACTGAGGGTTTAAGTCTATTGATGAAATATTTATTTGTTTCACATAAATATTTGTTATGTTTTACAACAAATATCATATCACAGGAGTCGTTGTAACGGTTGGGCAATGTACATTGTCTGAAAAGAATGTTTGAATTCTTTTAAGATTTATCTCATTGGAAAACTGGTTTTCTTTGGCAGCACTTAACACAAAAACAGTCGTCACATTTTCTACCTATACACTATCATCAATTTGTTAGTGAAAGTTAAAGAATTGCTTTACTGTATGGCTAAGAAGCAACATAGTATTTTTTCAACAATTCTGTAGAACCTTGACAGATGGCTAACCAAATTTGGAAACGTCCAGCAAGTATCTGCATAACTTGGAAGCATTGCATTTTATTGAAGTCTATGCCATGTAATAAATTCCTGTTGTTTGACCAAGGTACTACTCGTAACCCTTTCCACACTTTTACGTCGGTAACAGCTCTTTATCATAACGTTTTTGCACTTAAATTCAAAGTTTTCACATGTTGAACTTACTGATAATTGTCGTAAACAAAAGGTGTACCGCAACACAAGCATTGAACTAGGGTGCAGACCTACGTAAAGTATGTCTTCGTAAATATTTGCTCGGACCGGAAGATCTTATTCGGATAATCCGAAATTCGGATAATCAGTGTTCGGATAATCGAGGTTCAACTTTATATTTCTGGGTGCTCAGGAGAACCTAGCAGTCGTGTATTGTTTTTTTTGTGTGTTTTTTTTAGTAGAATACATTTTAAAGAAGCCGTCTTAAGTAAAACAGATGTCCAGGATAGGGAAAATTGGTATAAGGCCTATTGCAAACCCAACATTGAGACAAACAATATGTCATATAAATAAATTACCTATTGTTGTTGTTGTATCGATGGGCTATAAATACGGCTGTACTCTAAGTCAATAGAGCAACTATTTTGCTGGTCACAACCAGAAGGTTACTGTACGCTATACATATGCAATATGCAATATGTTCCAATGTTGTCCTACTTTCTGTCTTTACCCTTTTAAATACTCAATTCACATCTGTTTTATTTTCTTGATCACGTCCAAGAAATTTGTATATTGCATTCCCCCAACACTGTCACTCATTTACCTTAATCCATTATTCCTTCCTCAAGTTCCATCTCAACACTTTTCTTCCCATCATAACCGGCTTTGGGATCGATGCACGATTTGAATTTTTTTTCTCCAGTATTTTTTAGATAATCTGCAAAAAGATTGTGCCTTTTAGCAGTAATTTCCTTCTCATTATGGGTTGGCATATCCTATAGTATGACTACTTCATTTACTGTGCTTGGTTTATTTCATATCATCTTGAGGGCACTGCCACATCATACTGTTGCATATTTTACATATACATGTAGATGCATGTAGATTAGACCTTGGTCATCTCTTTTAAACGATTCCTTTTCTTGCAGAGTTGCACATTTTAGGCTGATTTGTTACCTGATTTCATCATATTTATGACATAATCTGCATTTTGGGTTTGTCATCTTTAATGACCTTGTTACGATAGTTATTTGTGCCAAGGACCTGATCATTTTCTGTGATAATAAATCCTGTTACCCTCATCTAGCTAGCACTTTTTAGCCATTTATGAGTCCTTTTCATCCACTTTGTTAAGAGATATTGCATATCCATAGGCTTAGCCTCTCAAATTTCTCTTGTGCTTTCCATGATTTTTTTTTCGTGGCGAACTCCTTTGCTTGTCTGGCACATTTTGCAGCAGACCAATTTTTCTGTTTCAACACCTTCCATACAAATCTTATTCCTAAATCTTCGAACTTCCTCCTGAACTGAATATAGGTTATAAGTTCTTCATAGTGGTAAACTTCTCTGGGTAGCTTCACTTTTTTTTCTCTCTAATATGTTTCAAGGTCTATGGTGACAGCCTTGTATATGCACCCTTGTTGAATTAGACAACATCCTTAAACGTTTCTGCTGATGTAAATCCTTTCAATGTCTGCTTTGAACTTTGGAGAAGACTGTTAAACACCTTCTTGTAATCTATGCAGGCAGTGTTAAGATTTCGTTTTGTTTTTCTAGAATGCTCTAGAGTCATCTTGTTGATAAGTAGTTAATTTTTACAACCACTTGATTCTCTTTTTCTCCCTTTCTGTTCCACTCGGAGTGTTCCATTTCCATCTATATCCTTGTAAGTTCTATCTGCGATAATTGACGTTAAGGTCTTGCATAAGGTATGTAATCAGGCTACTACTGTCCAGTAATTCTTTGATTTTGTCCTTTTATCTGTATTAAGGTATGTTACTCTATCTGTTAGCCGCAGAGGACTTTCTTCTAGTTTCTGTAGGATTTTGAGAACCAGCATGTAAGCATATTACGTTTTTTAGCCAGAAAAATCGATATCTTATCTCGGCCAGGTGATTTACAATTATTTGTTTTCTTTTATACAGATGTCAATTCTTCTTTTTGTATGACTTCCCACTTTCTTGGAAATTCTGACCTAGTTCTTCCTGTTCTCTTATCCATTCAGCCCTTCATTATGATGTTTGTCATCCTACCGGATTAGTATCCAAAAGTGTTTTGTGTCCTTAGCTGTTGGCGGCCTGTTAACCTCAAATTGTGAAAATGTCATATTTTGTCTAAACTGTTTCCATCTTTTCTCAAATCTTATACCTGTCTGTGCTTTTATTTGTATTTGCTGTCTAACTTTTTCTTTTGTGATATTCTTCGTCCTCATTCTCAACTGCATAATTTTCTCCTTTTTCTTTCAGTCATTCCGTTATCTTTTGTCAGTCATGTGAATACTGATAGCTTGATATTTAGTTCTATTATTTCTTTCTTGATCTTTAATTTCCAAATCGGCTGCTTTCTTTTCCCCTGTTTTCTATTCGTGATCACTTTACCAATGCATTTCGGTTGGTACACAAGCTATCGAATAAATCAGCTCGTTTAGATTATTGATACAAGGTCTGAGGGTAGGCCAACGGGTGCTTGCCAAGGGGTAACCTGTAGGTAGTTTTACCACAAGATAACCGCATTCCCTCTCGTCGAATTTCCACAACATTATGCAGTTATATGTCAGTACCCTGATCAAGTATCATTATTGCTATTATGATGATGATTATCATTTTACTATTCTTATTTATTGTTATTCTTATGACTAAAAAGATAAAAAAAAAATAAAGCTAAGTGGAAATTACTAAGCATGATATAAAATCGTTTTTGATATAGCTGACGATTGTGTTTTGTCTCAGATTTTGAAGTGTTTTAAAAACCGCGATAATAACTGTGTAAGATAAGAAATGTTGCGATAATAACCAACCCATATATTTAATTTTACACTATGTTCATTACATGTGGTACTTTTCCTACTGAGTAATAAATAAATCTGTTTTAAATATTAATAATGTTTTTATTGTATTTTTACAATGTTAAGTATTAAGAGGAGAGAAAAAAAAATTTCAATGCGTCATGCAAATATTTAGGTATGCGTTATGTATAAGAAGTGACAAAGTTTAAAAGACCTCATACACTGTACTAGCTTTTCAAAGACAGCAAGGCAGTAATAAAAAGAAATTCAATATTAAATGTAATTAACAGTAATCAGCACACTGACATCACAATGCTTTATTGTAAAGGCATTAATTCAGGACTCCTTTATGACTGTGTTTGCCATGTGGTATTGAGTTCCGAATATAATTACCTACCTTGCCGGTTCAATTCTTGTCTGTTTCCCATCGTTGCTGCTGTATATCTTCTCGGAATGACCGTATAATTTTCTAGTTAATGAAAAAATGTACGGAAGGGTCTTTTATCTTGCAGGGATTCCAAAAGAAGCATTTTGTGCACAATATCTTCTTCACTTGTCCAACCATGACAACTAAATCTTACACTTCTTTGTAATATTTACAAACTTTACCTATTGCTATCCCAATAACACCCTACTGACTCAAAAAGGCCTCCAGCTCTAAAATAAAATGAACAACTTGCAGACTTCGTCTGTTTTACCTTAAAATCTATGCAACATCCCCTTCGTTTCCAGGTCCCCAACTCGATGACGCGAGAAAAATATAATATTTCTCGTAATTTTACTGTGAAAATTATTGTTAATTGTTGTCCTTTTCAAATCAAATTTGATGTGTCTTAGTATAAAAGTACTCCTCTAAAGAGTATTTCCCAATATTCCCCAAGGTTAATAAATACCCCCCATATTCCATTAGAGAAATAGTTCAGCACCTTTTTGCTACTCTTCAAATTAGTATTATATATACACAGATATATATATATATATATATTAATATTAAATTAATCACCTCCTAGCAGAAGAATCAGTCCTAATGTTTACTTTATTCCTTTTTATGATGCGAAACGATTGCTTTTGCCTTTGGACCATGTCTATTTTATTGCTTTTATAATTTTTAGTTATTCATCTTCGTCTTTTTTTTAATATCTTCTATTCCATATTTTTCTAAATGAATTTGAATTTTTACGTTGTTATTTTTTCTTTTCGCATTTTTCCCTTCCCTGGTAATCATCTTTATCTTTATTATTATTATTATTTCATCTTCTCTTTATTTATTGGTAATTTTGGTAAATTGCTCATCAGTAAAACATGTAACCCATTGGAAAAGTATTTCCAAGTCAAAAATAGTAACTTTTAACAATTTTCACCTGAGCTATTCATAGTAATAATCTAAAAAACCAAGGTACCTTGTACATCCGATTTTTATTTTGGTATTTTTAAAGCCTCTTGATTATTTTTTTACATGCTTTAAGGCAAAGGCTATAGCATAATTCAACAAAGCTGTCTATCAAATTTTCTAGCAAATTATTTATGCCATTACCCTTTAGATAATTAGAATTGACCCTGATCAATATCCCAAGAAAAAAGGACTCTGGCACTGTTTCTAATGTAACGTGAGAAAAAGGCAGGCAACTTTAGATATTGAAGCTTTGATAGTTGTGAAATTTTTTTGAAAACGTAGTTATCAAAAAAATATATTAATTTTTCAGACTTATTGTTAACAATGCTATTTAAAACTCCTGCCATGAAATTAGGCTGAAGCCTAACTCACCTTTTGAAATATATCTAAATATAATAATTATTCATTTTTTTATGTTTACGTATGAGGAGCCGTGGCTTAATGGTTAGTGCAGTTGCACAGTAACCAAGAGGTCCAAGGTTCGATTCACCGAGTGGGCGAGGAGAATTTGGAACTTGACAAAAGAAAAAGCCACATGGTTGGTGTCAGGAAGGGCATCCGGCCAAGAAATTCCTCACTGCCAAAACAAAAGTCCCTCTGAATGGCAGCGTCTGAGCCTTAATTGCTGGGGGAAAGGTGGTAGAAAAATAAAACTAAATCTAAAACAAACTTCAATATATGTGATAAAATCTTCAAGGCTCACTCTCGTTCTCTATATATGGTGGTATATCTCTCCTTGGATTTAACATCAGTAACTAAACAATTTGCTTCAATGTATATATACAAGTCCTGCACATATATTTTTTAAAAAAGGCCTTTTATAATTTTGAAATTTGTTGTAAATATGCCACTCGAAAAATATGCACATTTTAGACTGAAATTCAAGTCAAGTAAACACAGCAAACTGTAAAACACCAAATTAATTTTTATCAAAAAATCGTCATTGTGACAGTAAAAAATATCTACAAACTATCTATAAACGTAGTAGTGTAATTTTAACAATATTTCCCATTTGTAAAATACAAGATAAAAGTTTGTTATAATGATGACCTCGATGCTTTCAAAATCATCAAGGTGATTTTGATTCTATTAAATCTATCCTATGTTTCCAATGAGCAAGTCATGAGGGTGTAGACATCACTCTGTCTTTCTTACCTTCGTTAGGTGAATCTAAATTTTATTTGAGAATTTACCTACATTTTCTGTCAAATGATAGTTTCTCGCTTTAAATTTAATAAAAACTGACCAAAAAAAGTAAAGTGATATTCCGTTTCCTTCCCTGTCTCCTCCCCCTCCACCCACCTTTTCTGAGCTTGTCACGAACGCCCCTATTGTTGTTCAGGAAACTCTTTGTCTAAAACAGGTTCAAAACGTACATTTAACTCAATCTTTTAAATTACTCCGCCAATTGTAAGTCAAATTATGATGGCACAAAGCTCATAATTATTCTGATATGTTTGTTGTCAAGTGAAACAATACAAGTTTATGAAAGAAAGCCAGCTTTAGATAACGGAAAACACGGTAAAAATAAAAGAAATATTTGACATGAAGCCCAACGTGGAAAACAATACNACAACGCTGGAACTGCGGATAGAATGCTCTTTGACATTCTATCTGCGGCTATCTAATTCCACTAAACATCTACGCAATAAATTCCTATTAGTGAAAATTACAAAATCCAAATAAATACTTGTACAACTTTTAACACAAGTCGTCGTCGTAGTCTGTAGATCGTTATCGACCTTTAGTGACCTCTCTGACCAGTTTTCGCCACTTTTCGCGATCCTGACATGCGTTGTTAAGTTCTTGCCAGTTCATATTCATTATTGACTTCACCCCATCTATCCATCTTCTCGGTGGTCTTCCTCGTCTCCTACTCCCTTCAACCTTTCCTTGCATGATTAATTTAAATTAAATTGATAAATTATCATGTTTAGTCGCTGCTGAATAAGGGGAGGTACCGACTTTACCCTTCTCTGGAAGAGCAGTAATCCTCCATTTCCTTCAAACAATACTTTCAATGGAACAGACGTTTTCATTGCTGCCCTCAAAGTTGTTTTGGACTATCAACCAAACATCGATTTGGTCTTTATGACTTTCTCTCCATTTTCTCTGCTGTATCAGTTAGTATGTATATGGTAGGCACCCAAACTGGGAGCTTATGTTTATGGCATTACAAGGTTAAGTCTCCATTTTCAATTTCCTTACTTGGGCTTGTACTGTATTTCATTTAGTCTGTACAGCACTTTCAGGTATTTTTGAGATAAAATAAAGTAATAGCCTGACGATGGGAGAAGTATCTCTCGAAACGTAGCGCAGAAAGGGCTTATGACTTACGACATGATAAAGCTCTTGCATCTATAATAGCATGTATTCTAGCTGTCTTCTATGGAATTAATCTATCCTCTGATTTAATTTTAATACCCTCAGATTGATATTGTTTGGAACAAAATGATCATGGCATTTTAATTGAACGACTCAAAGTGGATTGACACATGCTTTGACTGACACACATATTCATGCTCACAGTAGCCATAACGTTATTATGGCTTTTATTATCTTCAATCTTCAACTAGTAATGGAGAAATAAAGGTCTTTAAGCTGACGAAAACAAGCCTTATTTTTATATCTAACTCATCTGTGACTGTACAGGTTCAAAATTCTTTTTTTCAGGTCTTTCATCCTAAGCAAGACTTTAAGGAAACTTAAGCGAAGAGGAATACTTTTCTAATATGAATTTCGTCATTTCTACTTTTTATTCGTTTCAATTTATTGATTTATTCCCTCTCCCAACTATATCTGTGAAAACATGTACAAACTCAGTAGTACGTCATTTGTAACAGAGAAATTAGGCGCCGTACTTCAAAGGGACTTGGACGAGATTCTAACCTTGAAGCTATTGCATGATAAAGTGTAGAAATAACTAGTCGGTTACTCCTGCACTTCAAGAATTGTAACAATAGACAGTAAATTAATGAAGAAAATAATGAGCTAATCAAATAAAGAAATAATGAAATAATGAACTAATGAAATGATAAAATAATGAAACGTAATGAAAGGATGAAATAATGAAATGATGAAATAATGAAATGATGAAATAATGAAATGATAAAATAAAGAAATTAAGAAATAAAGGAATAAAGATATAATGGAATAATGAAATAATGAAATGATGAAATAATGAAATGATAAAATAATGAAACGTAATGAAAGGATGAAATAATGAAATGATGAAATAATGAAATGATGAAATAATGAAACGTAATGAAAGGATGAAATAGTGAAAGAATGAAATAATGAAATAATGGAAATGATGAAATAATGAAATGATAAAATAATGAAACGTAATGAAAGGATGAAATAATGAAATGATGAAATAATGAAATGATGAAATAATGAAATGATGAAATAATGAAACGTAATGAAAGGATGAAATAATGAAATGATGAAATAATGAAATGAT
>RDPX01000058.1:1508178-1528943 GCA_003991215.1 Morbakka virulenta | reverse complement strand
TATATATATATATATATATATATACTTCTTTACAAGCAGTAAAAAGACAACTTAATCAATTTAAACCCTTCAAAAAATTCACAAAACATCCATTACATGGTAATGTTTCGATATTTCTATTTTCTTCTTTTATTTAAATATTTATATATATATATATATATATATATATATACTTCTTTACAAGCAGTAAAAAGACAACTTAATCAATTTAAACCCTTCAAAAAATTCACAAAACATCCATTACATGGTAATGTTTCGATATTTCTTCTTATAGTTATATATATTTTTTTCAAAACTTCACTTTTGTCATTTAACTTAAATTTCTTTAAAAAGAATTGATTTTGTACCTGTCGTACCTAACCTGTATTCCTGTATTTAATATTTACAAGAAGAGAATTTTTGAAGTATCTGGGAAATGTCCTTTTTCACCTTTAAGGAAACATACTTTTTGTACCTCAATGTCAGGTCATAAATTTTCGGAATTTCAACGAAATATCAGGCGTTTTATAAGAAAGAAAGAATGCTTAAAGAAAATATAGATATCAATTATAAAACCATTGCAAATATACTAGCTACTTTGGGGGATACAAGAGTACAAGAAAAGATTAGAAACTACAATGATCACATAAATGAAAGCTTTTAGAACAATTAAATAATTTCTCGAAAAACTAAGAAAGCCAAAGAAAATGGCTCTTAAATCAAGGCCCGAGAAAATGAGAAGATATTATGAACATTATGTAATTCTGGTAAATTTGTAGAACCATAGGGAAAAAGTCTCCTAGTTCACCCTTTTTATTAAGACTAGAACTATAATTCTCAATAATTCTCAGTTCCCAATAACTTCACTTGTGAAATTTATTTCAAAAAAGTAAATAACTGCCCCTGCTATTTTAAAAGTAATTACTTACCATAGATACCTGGAAAAAATACACTGTGTTACTTGTGATCATAAAACATTCGGATAGCTGGCGGACGACTTTCAATAAAACAGTACCAAGTAATCAGTTTAAATTATTTTTAAAGAAGAAGGCGTAAATTCATGACTAGCACCTGTCTAAGTACAAAATTTTACCTGGGTAAAGTCATTCTAGGTTTTCATGAAAACCGATTTTGGTCTGCAATATCTGATTTCATGAAAGCACTGGACTTTAAGACCATTTTTCAAAAAATATCAATTCTGGAAGCTATCCAGATATTGTTTTTCTAAAGTATACTGAAGATTTATTACATCGGTGTTGTGTCAAATGAGGATGTATTAGTGAAAGCTCATTTCAGAAGCAACTTCTGTTTTATAACTCCAATAGTAATTGTGTTTGTTGAAGAAAAAAAATGATGAATACGATAGAATTTATCCAACTGCTTGAGCATATTTTCTAATATGTAGTAGAAGCGCATAAGAGGACTTGATACTCCATAAGATATGATGCTGATGATGATGCTGATGATGATGATGATAAGTTCTTGTTGTCAGTAAATTTTTCACAGATTTGTAGAATATATGTTTTTACAAAACGAATTGCTTCACTGATTACTCTTTCAAACGCACAAATCAAAAGAACACTTGCACGAAGTATTTTACAAATGAAACGTTTGGACATACTTTACAATCAAATGAAGCTGTATTGGTTCGTTTCAGGAAGATCAGTGCCAAAAATTTTCTTAATTAAATGCCTAAACTTCTTTTTGGACCATTTTGAACAAGGGTATAAATAGAACCTTAAAATATTTTATTATTTCAGTCACAATTTTAAATAGTTAAGAAGATTTATACGTCATTACTATACCTTCTTCTCAAATACAGTTTTAAGAAAGAGATAAACTTGTACAACTTTTGTTCCTTTGGAATTAACTTGGCACTTAAACATCCTTAATAATACCATTCCAATGAGATTATTCTTTACATGAAAGAACATTAGATAAAAAAGTAAGGTTCTGAAGGAGAGGATTTTTATCCTGCATAAAGATTCGTTTGATTTAATTTTATAAATAAGCAGAAATTCACTCAAGTAAATTTAGAGGTAAAACTCCCTGAAAATTCTACGTCCCAGTGATGCTTGTTAAAAGACCCTTGCGACAGTAGTTAAGTACATTGAGTCAGTCTCCTACTAACACACCCTCGTGTAACGAAAATAGTAGCATATCAACTACATATATTTATAATATACACATTATATCTACAGAATATACACATTATATCTACAGAATNATACCTTCTTCTCAAATACAGTTTTAAGAAAGAGATAAACTTGTACAACTTTTGTTCCTTTGGAATTAACTTGGCACTTAAACATCCTTAATAATACCATTCCAATGAGATTATTCTTTACATGAAAGAACATTAGATAAAAAAGTAAGGTTCTGAAGGAGAGGATTTTTATCCTGCATAAAGATTCGTTTGATTTAATTTTATAAATAAGCAGAAATTCACTCAAGTAAATTTAGAGGTAAAACTCCCTGAAAATTCTACGTCCCAGTGATGCTTGTTAAAAGACCCTTGCGACAGTAGTGAAGTACATTGAGTCAGTCTCCTACTAACACACCCTCGTGTAACGAAAATAGTAGCATATCAACTACATATATTTATAATATACACATTATATCTACAGAATATACACATTATATCTACAGAATATACACATTATATCTACAGAATATATCCAATGTATATGTTATGTCATTTTTATTGGAAAAAGGTAAGAGAGAGGAGAGGTAAAGGATGATTGCCCAAAAATATTCAAAAAGTCGTAAAGAGATAAACGTCTTAACAATTTTGCCAACGACCAACTTTCCTTACGATTAAACCGGTGAGCGTTAAAAACGTTAGTCTAGTTGTTTAAGCTGTCGCAAGCTGCTGGTGTTATTTTATTCTGATAAATTACAATATTTTCCTAGTCAATTTCATCTAAACTATTATATTGCCGACCAAATTGGCAATGTATACTATGCAACTCCCTGTCCCCATTACCATCATCAAGTAACAACTCAGGTTAAACAATAGTTGCTGATCATAAATGATAAAACTATGCAATATAAGAACTATTTCACTGAATAGCTTTTGATACTGGAATCCTAGCAAGACTACTGATGCCATAAATCGGGGAAGGAAAAACGGGAAAGTCGGCAGGTTTTGAACTTCGTCCCAACCCCAGGGAAAAAATATTTTATTTCAGGTGATGTATTTTCTTTGGTCCCAAAAGCTAAGAGATGCGTAAGTAACTATTGGTAGCAAAACAAGTTACCATTTATAAATCATGATACCAACACTGGATCTCTATTTCTCATAAAATAATGCCATGCATGTCTTTGCATCAATGCAGAGCATTTCTTCATTCCTTTGGTATTTATAGTGTCTTACGTAATAATTGTAGTAATGTGTAATGTGTCTTACGTAATATTTCTTTCTTATTGGTTCTTACGTAATATTGTTTGTAGGTGTTTCTTACTAAATGTCTGTTTGTTGGTCTTTGTTAGGTAATATTTATTTCTTGGTGTTTCTTACGTAATAGTCGTTTCTTGGTGTTTCTTACTGAATATTTGTTTCTTGTTTCTTACGTAATGTTTATTTCTTGTTGTTTCTTACGTAATGTTTATTTCTTGGTATTTCTTACGTAATGTTTTCCTTCTGTTGCAAAATTATCTTTTGAAAGTATTGTACTAAGTGCAATAATGAAAAAGGGCGTTTCCAACATTAATGGCATGAACTGAGAAAAGGATTTTGCTATAATAGTTCTTGCAAACACTATTAGAATTGCACCAAAGTAGTTCCTTTTCGACAGTAAGAGCTATAAAGGAGTAGGGACTCAGCAAATGGGAAAGTAATGTCTAATAGCTTTTTGTACCAAGGATAGAGTGGTATCTGCTCAAATCTTAGCTTTTGTCACATGTCAGTCAGTAAGAACCACAAAATAAATCTCTGCTGTTCTAGTACCTTACAAAATGTGCTTAACACTAATGGTTGTAGGGTGGGGGTATAGATATCTCAAACCCAATGTGTGGGTTGATGAGTTAAATCAGAGAAAATTGCAATGCATAGTTATTTAGAGACTCACCTGCTAGCCATATCATTACAATAATCTAGTATTTTAAAAAAACTGGTAACCAATAAAAGCAATAGTACACACCTTTTTAAACAGGAATTTTGATTTGCAAGCGGGGCGACATGTTAGTGCCATGTTTTAAACGACTCTAAATAACAGCTGTAAAATCCATTGAGAAGAAGTCTGGAGGAGGTCAAAATGAAAAGTTTTGGCCAACAATTATAGAAACGTTATATGTAATGTAGGAGGCAGAAAAGACAAACGTGGAATATCAGTTGTATCGATCTACTAATGCGCTCAAACAGATGGAAATATTCAGTGGGAATTCGCATAATTAAAACGGGAAAAGGTGATCCTGAGGTACAGAAAAGTAATTGTCAAAGAATTGTGATTACAAGTAATCTAAAATGTTTAGGTCAAGTTTGCTATTGTTAATATTGGAAGGGGGAATTGTGTAACTAATAAATAATTTCAAACCAAGTTTTTTATTTCTGGTCTTGATTAGCACTAAAGTTTTATGTGTTCAGATCAAAATTCTCAAGTTTCTATAGCCAACTTCCAACTTTGACACCCTTACCTACAACTAACTACGATGATTATGAAGATATTATGAAAATTATTATTTATTAATTATAATTATTAATAATTAGTTATTTTTTCATTGCAAATCATTTTTTATTTGATCTAATTATCATAATAGATTTATGTCTTAAACGTCTAGGGGCACCAAGCTCCATTAGAACTCTAAGGCCTGTCTTGGAATACTTTGCAATTTTATGAAGTCCATATATTCTACATTGACCGCCACACCCGTATCCTTAATCAAGTTCTAAATCGAAATTATTATGGCCTAACTTACATTAATACACTATGGTTAATATTTTTGTTATTATATTATTATTAAATTCTATATTCAAGAAAGGTATGAAAATATCCCGTTTGTTAACTTGAAAGCACGTTACAACACGTAATTGAGGTTCCAAGCAGTGCTTTCGTTTTATCTAGTCATCTAAATATGATTTTCCACATAATTCGTGCCTTTTCAACTAAGGCAGGTTTTACTTCTAACGTCGCTGAAATACCCAGATTCTCAATATATTTCTTAAATTCTATTAACACCAGTCCTAAAACACCTGAAATAACAAGCAGGACACTGAATTTTTTCTTGTTCTAACTCTCTCAATTTCATCCATCACCATTTTATAGTTTTAAATTTTTTCTACCTTTTTTTTTTGTTTTACCCTGATACCATCAGATTCAGCAGTATCATTTTTTTTTCTCATTTTTTTCTCTGTTTATAAATGCAATATCTGATCTCCCAGCTTCCATAAACCAATCACATTAAATGTTGAAGTCCACAGTATCTTGAAATTTTTATTCCCTGTAAGACCATTCGGTCTTTTGTTATTATCATTGAAAATTTTCTTTAAATATGCTTTCGTGAAATCAAACACCGGGTAACTTCCAGTTACCCAGGGTGAGTGACGTTATCTACTGGGTGTATAAAGGTAAAGCAGTAAAAAAGGAGCAAAAAAATATAAAAGGATAAAAACAACATAGAACGAGACTACCTACGAACATCAAACATCAATGGGGACATAATACACATTATCATAAGTAAAACAGAAATTTATATATATATATATATATATATATATATATATATATATATATATATATATATATATATGTAAACAAAAAAAACTTCTTTGGAAAAATTAATACAAAGATAATTCACAACACGAACATCAACAGCGACAAAATACTTTTAAAAATTGTTTTATTCAAATACTCAAGGCTCGCCTTAAAATGTGAGGTGTGCTATTCAAAACGATCTTTTGAACTTCTTGAAGTTCCTGGAATTTGGTCTAGAAAATCTTGGGTAACCTTTTTTATAAATCATAATGTTATGATTATTACAGGAAAGATTTTTGTTTTCAAGCGCCAAATTTTCTGAACTTGATAGAACCTGAGATATTCCTATGAAATGGTACACTCATATTGATCAAGAAACAGGTGTTGTTTTTCTTATCTTTGATCACAATGTCAGGACGATTTGCCTAATTGTTCGATCTGTGTGGGGATACGAAAATCCCATAAGATAGTAATCGTTGCCTTCGGTGACCAGTTCAGGGTGGTGCTCGTATCAGTTTGTATTGGTTTCTATTGAGTATTCTTTGGATATTTTCTAATGCAAGTATTGACCGACCTTGTCATGCCTGTTCTTATACTTATTTGGTGTTAATATTGAGTATCCAGAGGCAAGGTGATCAATAGATTCAAGCTTTTCCTCGCAAAATCTGCATTTTGAATCGGCACCGTTATGAAGGACCTTTGCTTGATAATTACGGGTGAACAAACTCTGATCCTGTGTGGCAAGTATAAAAGACGCAGTCTCCCCTTTAAACCCAGAGCTGCTAAGCCACTGATGGGTTGCCTTTTCATCAACATCAGCATTTTTGCTGCGCGTCACAAACTGTCCGTGGAGAGGTTTATCTTGTCATTTATGTTCCAACTGTTCAAGTCCCAAAAATGTTGCTTCTCATTTTGTCTTTTTTACTATGGCTATGGGTGTGAGTTCTCTTTTTCTCCATTTTCAATCTCCAATTCCAATTCTCTGGAGAACTTATTCGATTCTTTAGGAATAGGATAAAGCTCTTTCGAATTTTCGTAAGAATGTACAAGTTGCAGCATCCAATCCCAGGTATTTAGCGAGCCAAATAATAGATGTTTTGAAGGAGAGTTCGAGCAGGATCATGCTCCGTGCTCCTTTGTTTCTTGGTACATACAACCTGTCGACATCTGATTTCGGATGGTGCATTCTTTTACAAGTTAATTGTTTCCTTATCTTTGCATCTAACCTTTTAATTTCATTTATATTTCAAATAATAACACTAAACATATAAGTAACAAGTGGTATTGCTAGTGTTTTGATTGCGGTAATCGGGTTCTTGGAGTTCAGTTCTGTTTCATAATTGATTTCATCCTTCGCAAACACTCTTTTCTAATTTTCCCTTCATCGTAGCATGTTGCATGCCGTCACCCTCCTTCACTCCTAGATATTTGTACGTACTTTCCTGCTCAAGTTCTTTTATTATCGTTACTTTGTCTAAAACAACATTTTCAGTACTAATCACCTTTCCTCGATTAAAAAGTTGCCTTAGCACACTTATCTAGCCCAAATTCCATCCCAATGTCATCACTGAACGACTTGACACTTTTCAATAATCCTTCAAATTCACTTTCATTATGAGCATACAATTTTAGGTCATCCGTGTAAAACAGGTGGTTTATTTTTCTACCGTTGATCTTATATCCATAGCCTGAATCATTCAGCATCTTTGAAAAAGGAATGAGTGCGAGACAGAAAAGAAGATGGGAAAGGAAGTCACCTTGAAAGATTCCATTTTTCATTTAAATGCCATTTGCAGTGTGTGTTCCGTTTCTGTGACAGAGAGTAAGATTTGTTTCCCATAAAGTCATACTAGTTCTCAGAAAATTAATAAGAACCGGTGATGCTTTGTATATTTCTAAAGTTCTCAGTATCCATAAGTGCGAAACACTATAAAAAGCCCATGTAAAACCATTTGTTAATGAACAATTAGTATTTTCACCCATAGGAGTCCTTGCGACAACCCTTTTGTTCAATAGGAAAGAGGTTTTGTTCTTCTAGGTGTCTAAATTTTCTTTCTATAAAAACAGAGGTGAAGAGTTTATAGGTGGTAGAAAGGCAGAAAATAGGTCGATAGCTTTTCGGGTTGTCAGTTTCTGGATTTTTTGCTGGGAGAAATGTTGTGCTTTTGCAGAGCCATGCTGGTGTTCTATCCAGCTTTATTGTAATGATATATAGGTTTAATGCAAATTTAGAGTGTAAGGAGGGAAGTGCATTAAGCCAAAAGTTAGGTAATTTGTCAATTCCAGGGGACTTGCATTTGTGTGACTTTCTAATTGCTTCTTGTACTTCTGCAATCGTTATATTTTCCCATTCCTGTTCTTGTAATTCCTGATTGTCATCCTCTAGTTTTCTTATCCTATCAGCATTCTCATTGTGAGCTTTCTCGTTTCCCCAGGTTAACTTCCAAAATTCTCTTATTCTATCTTCTGGTACTTCTTCTACGGATATAGTATATTTGCCAATTTCGCGGTAGAATTCCTTAGCTTCTGTTTCAAAATATCTTATTCTTTCTGAAAAACATATTACATTTATCGAATCTACGTAATCTTTGGGCTTTGATTTTATTTTTCTGTTTTAATTCTTCCTTTATGCTGAAAATTTCCTAGCTTTCCTGGATCTTATTACTCTATCACCTTGTAATTCATCCAACCGAAAAATTTCTCTCCTAAAGCTTTCTATTTCCTTTTCTATCTTCATATGCCATTTTGGCTTACTACTTTTTCTGGTATTATTCCTCTTCCTTTTTGCCACATTTTTCTTGAATGACTTTTCCGGTTGCATATATTAGTGAATTAAGTTCAGTATGGTCAGGATTTATTTCATTACAAAATCGATTGGCAGCGGCGTTTGTTATTTTTAAAATGGTCTTATATTTGTGTTATTTCTCAACTTTAATAAAGGCTCCCTTTCAGTCATAGGAGTATGCTTCACTTTAGACAGTTTCTCAATAATAGCATTCTTCATATCTAGCATATCTTCGTCGTTAACCACACCTCCATCCCAACCAGCTTCCTCATTTACAACCAAATCTTCAGCGTTCTCTTCTACATCCCAGTTTTTCCTATCCAAATTTCCCTTATTTCACCATCACATAACTTTTTCGCCCTCATAATGTATCTTCTAACATTGGCTAGTTTGTTGGCATCCACATTATCTCTTATCACTTTCGCTGTTCCTTTCAATCCATTTAAGAAAAGTATCTTCAGTATTATTTGATTGTGGTTTTTGTAACAAAGTAAATACAGTACATCATTTCCTGTATCCTTCCTTCGTCCATCTCTTTCGTTTTTTCGCGGGATTTTGTTTTGTTGGTGAATCTACAGGGCTAGGGGTGAAGGCAATCCTATCCTGGTGACGATATAAACTATTGTCGTGGGAATAATTAGACCTAGTAGCAAATTTTTCGACTTCAGGTTGGTCTCCCCTTGTTAGACGCGTCCCTTGTTGATCATTTTTTGTTGATCATTTTTTTTTTGTTATTGTTATTGCTAACGCTATTAATTTCTTGCCTTTCAATGAACGATAGTGTAACATATGAACTCTTTCTGTCCCTTGGAATGCTAAGTACTTCATGTAATAAAAGTCATACTATGTAAGGGTCATTGTGCAAAAAGAGAATTACAATAGGGATATCTACTTTCTCAAACAGTTTTTCAAGGCCCTCTCTTAAAATTTTTAGTGATAGTATGGCTATTAGTAAAGTAAATTGTAAAGAGTTCTCAATACCTAAGGAAGAGTATGGAAATAGATAGTCATAGTCATAATCATGAAGTGAGAGGCTTTCTGTTCTTCTGTCTCATGTCACTCTCTGTTTTGTGAACCAGTGTCGGAAGCAATGTTTTGTGAATCATTTCTTAGCAGTGCCCTCCATGTTGCTCTATCAGACAAAGATCTTTGCCACGAGTTTGTATCGACAGTAAACTTCTTAACATTATTCTTTATCTGCTTCGTGTTTCTTACATTCTGATGTCCATATTTTCTCTGTGTCATCTCTGATTCATTATATAACACATACTTATTATATGATATTGTATTAGTACTTGTATGATCTTGTTTTAGTTCTTGTATATGATATTGTATTTGTACTTGTATATAATATTGTATTAGCACTTGTATATGATATTGTATTTGTACTTGTATATAATATTGTATTTTAATTGTATTTGTACTTGTATATTACACTGTGTTAGTACTTGTATATGGTATTGTATTTAAAATTGTATATTATATCATATTTGTACTTGTATATGATATTGCATTTGAATTGTATTTGTACTTGTATATGATATTGCATTTGAATTGTATTTGTACTTGTATATGATATTCCATTTGAATTGTATTTGTACTTGTATTTCATACTGTATTAGTACTTGTATATGATATTGTATTTGAATTGTATTTGTACTTGTATATGATATTGCATTTGAATTGTATTTGTACTTGTATATGATATTGCATTTGAATTGTATTTGTACTTGTATATGATATTGCATTTGTACTTCTAAATAGTACTTGTATATAATATTATGTTTGCGCTTGAATAAGGGTTGTATTTGTTGAGGTTCAGTTTAACTTCTTTAATTATTTTGCTAATTATTAATTTGTGATAGGAGATGGAGTGTTTTGCCATATTTGTTTAATTTCACTAAGTAAAACTTGTAGTTTCTTATAATTGAGAAAAAGTAATTTCAAAGTAATGCATATTAATAGAAGATTTTGCCTATTTTTCTGTCAAATAAAACTGTTGCAGTTCTGCATTTAACTCTTGCTTGTTCTTGCGATAAACGTTGATAATGCCATACATTAAAAGTACGTTTGACATGCCCTATAATTTTGGAAACCTGTTCACCCTTAACTGATTTTGGTACCTTTCCATTAAAATGTTGTGTGTGTAGAACTGTTACACATTTACCATCCTGAGGATATTTTGGGGGTACTTTTGTTTTCAATAGACTTTTCTCAGTTTTCTAAGAGAAAGCTACAATGACAAAATAAATGTCTTCAAGTGTTTTAGCTTTTGAATTAGATATGAGATACTAAATTGTCTTACCCGCCTTCTATTACCTTTGCGTTTAACTCTACTTAACAATAACTGGTTGATAGAGTTATGACCACGAAATGCCCTTGAATATATTGACTCGCCACTGAGAGTCACTTACTAATAAAACCACAAAAAATCTTATGTTAACTGTTGTCAGAGTACTTAGATTTTCACTTAAGTGTCTAGGCGGAGTTTAACAAACTCAATTATAATATCTGTTTACACTTTTTGTTATCTTTTTACAACAATTGTAATTTTTACTGTAACTTTTATATCAAAATCGGAGTGGTTGTCGATCAAACAAATATTTGAGAACCCAAATATTTAATGAGCTCTCCATTATTATCAAAAAATATTTACAAAATTTTTTACCCCTGTGAAAAAGGTACAACAAAATTGGTTGAACTCTTGCCTGACAATATTCCAATTCATTTTTATTCAATGTTTCTTCGCTTAATTCTGTTTTTATTGATTAGATTTCGTTTGTGATCTTGTTAGTTAAAGTCAAGTTCACTTTATTTTTCTTTTAGCTTTATTTAAATTTTCACAGGACATGCATTGATAATAGCTACATGTGTAATTTTTAATGAAATTAATTTTTAAATGTTTTAAACTTGTATAATAAATATTAAAGAAATACATTTGAACTAAGTAGGTGAACAAATTAAACCCACAAGAAAAATTAATGCTAAAGCTAAGTTATACAATTAGTTACAATTGTTCAATGCAAATTTTTTATTTTAAAGCCTAGCAATTCAAATACACCGATAAATTGGACTTTATATGTAAAATATATTTTTAAAATATATTTCATGCCCAGTGAAAGCTGAAGATCTGAGCTGCTTGGAAAGAAATGACATGAGAATGATTCGGTAGATGTGTAATGTAACCCTGAAGGACAGGCTAAGCTCCATGGATATCAGGAAAGGATTAAAGTTGGATAGCATCAGTGAGTGCATGCAGAAAAGACAGCTTTGTTTGTTTGGTCATGTGCAGAGATAAGATGACAATGATTGGGTGGAGAAGTGCATATCAATGAAAGTGGAAGGTGCTGTTATAAAAGGGAGACCAAAAAAAACATGGGAGCAAATTGGATTTGAAGCGAAAAGGTGTCACCAAAGATCTAGTAAAGGACAGCCTGGCCTGGAAGTTTATTTTATTGAACCGTCCAACACATTCCAGCATGAAAAATGGACGTAAAACCGAATATAATGATGATGATATGAAGGTGAGAAAAAAAGTGAAAGCAAAATTGTGCAATGTTGTTTTTGTCTGTTTTGGAGAAAAAGCGACAATAGAGAAAGAAATGCTATAGCTTTCTTAAACCTTAACTCCTCTGTGAAGCTCTCATTAAAATTTCTTTCATTAAAGCCATTTTATTATTTCTTATTATTGATAAAAGCATCACATCCTTATTTAATACCCCTATCACAAACGAGCAACATAAATGAGGATGAATTAGGTCGCATGAAGATTTCTTGTCCGCAAAGAAATCCAGTATTGGTAGAGTAAAAGTGATTTAAAAATTAACAAAAGCATCAAATCAATATGATTCAAACAGATGATTACTGTTAGTGTATATCTCCTCGATGAAGAGCTCCTACAATATTCCTTTAAACAGTTATACACCATGTAAAGCCAATTAAAGCCACTACAATAAATCCAAGGATACATTATGCAATTGGGTTGCACGCAAATTCCAAAAAATTTAAGATGCAGCCCTGTCATACAAATACCTACTCTTTTCAAGCAAAAATAGCTCATTTTCACCTTTTACCAAAATACCATGAAAAGTAAGAGCAAAGCCGTAATATGATTGACCGCTTTAAAAAGGAAGCGGACGAAGAAAGGGAAAAAATATTTTAGTTAGTTCTAGAAAATTATTACTTCATTGGGTGTTTCTGATGCATTTTTACTGCTCCTACTTCTTTTGTACTTCACTTTTCAATGATCTTTCCAAAAGAAAAAAGAATTTCATTCACCATCACTATATTTTGACCATTTTTATCAACAGGTTGAAATAACCCTATTCGTTAAAAAGTCACGTTCCATAGATAACAATTCAAATATAAACGTATATTTTCCAAAAACTAATTTCGAAGTTTTTAAAATTTTCAGTTTATGGAGTGAGCATCCATAAACTGTTACTATGGGTGAAAAACATTTCACTTAACCCTTTCCTTGTAACCTCTTCCTTTGATTTAACTTACCATTGTTTAATTATCTAAATCAGCATTCGCACTGTGCGTGCTCTGTTACTGCCTATACGTAAAGAACATTTCGTGACATGACCGATTTGTGACACTATATGACAGGGGTGAGCAAACTACGGCCCGCGAGAAGAATTTTGATGGCCCGCGAGGCCATAAAATTATATAATTTTTTGTTAGCAAATAAAATTATCTAGCAGTTGCAGATATTAAATGTATTGAATAAAACATATAACTTATGTCAAACTTGAGATTCACGAAAAACTTTTTCACTTGGATAACTGTGAGCCACACTTCAGTAGCTACACACCGGTGCGATTTTTCACGGGTGCAGTTTTGACTGTGTGTAAACGGGCACACCGGTGTGCTTTCATGGAAATACTGAGAACGATGTTAATTTTCATGATCTGTCTTTTGTTTTTTCTCTTTGATTCTCTTTGTTTCTCTCTCTGTTTGTTTCTCGCTTTTCTTATTACGTTTGGCCAGCGTGAAGAAAATGTTTGAAGGATTTGGCCCACTCTCTAGAAAGGTTGCCCGCCTCTGCTATAGGAAATGGTTTTTAATGGTTATTCAGATATGTATTTTCTTGAGGTATTTTCTTGAGGACGTTTTGAAGGGGTAAACATTTTTTAAATGATACTTATTTGTTTTTATATCAGACTCTACCCAGTTCAAATAACGAAACATGATCATCTTTTTTAGCTACGTACTTTTGTTATGATAATTTTTCTCATTATCACTGTGAACGACATTTGACATGTATAAAAGTGGAAAAGAGAACTCGGTACTAAGTATTGTCTAAAAAGTAATCTTTGAAGGGTTATGGTCTGCTCTACAGGAGGTAGGTACTTGGTACATGAACCAAGATAAGCTCTGTAATCGCAACTAAGGTTTTGAAAACAGTGACTTTATGTAGTAAACTAACACAGTAAACAAATATTGATCCAAATATCCCTAAGAAAAATAAACCTGACTAATAATTTATTTTCTATTATACAATCAATTTTCAACCCAGAAGAGTACAAGTAGATGTGTGTGGCATGGTGCCGAACTCACAACGCTTTTATCTCTGACACCACAAGAGAATATTAGGAATTGTATTGTACTGAAAGATAGCGATTGAGACAAGAAGGTCAAAAAGGGGGGAAGACGATTTATAGAGGGCATAGTAAGCTAACCTTGGCGGAGCCTATTATAGGAAAGTATGTTAAAGGGGAAATCAAAGAAGAAGAGAAAGCTCCTTTAGAAAAATATAAGTGTTTTGGGTGGTAAAAAATACTCAATGCGAGACCGGTAATTAAGTAAAAAACAATTTACAGAGCATTATAATCTAATGGTTTTAAAACCTGATCCTGAATTTTTTTTTGCCTCAAACTTCAAAGCAAGGCAAGAAAGAAACTAGTATCAACTTATACCTTTAAACTTACTTACTGGTTTTATATATCTTGAAGAAACGTTGGGTACTGCATAACCAGTAAGTACAAAAAGACTACAGGAGACTTAAACCTTGACGTGTATCCGGTTTGTTGCTCAAGAAAAAGTGTTTCATCTGACTTATTTAGAAAGGTATCCTTTATCCCAAGTACAAAAATTATATTGGTTTAGTCTATGTAATTTGTAAAAGAAATTTATTGTCTTTGATATAGACGAGAAAAACAAGTTTAGTTGGGAGTTCAAGCTTTATGCATTGCATCCATCAGGTAACAGTTGAAATATATATATATATATATATATATATATAGCTGAAGATTGTCAAAGACATGAAACTCTGAGTACTATAAAGTTAGAGTTTTTCTTACTCGTATATCTGATTATATGATAGCTCCTACGTTTTAATGTGGCAAAGCACTGTTGCTGATGACATTTCATATTCATTTGTTAATATAGAAATATATATAAGTTCTCTGCTCCATCAATAAATCTAAATATCTACAATTCGATTTTACACACCATTTAAACAATGACTTTAGCTGGAGCTTAACAGGAGCTTAATAGTTCCATAAAAACGTCAGTCACTGTGTTATGTTTCTGTGACATTAAGAGTCTGCTAGTCGAATTTCATGCTTAAATGAAACCAGACTTCTTGATTAGAAGAAAATATTCTTTTGCAATTGTGATAACTACTTACTTTATTATATGTACGCCTGTAGAATCATTATGTGAGTGTGTAGGTGGAAAAGTGATGAATACCCATGTTATTTTGTCTTTTTGCTGCTGAAAATACTATGTTATTTCAAAGGTGTATTTTATTGAAAACAAAGCAATTCTTAAAAATATCCTTTATTGCACATGCATGTGAGAAGGCAAGGGTACCAGTATATCGGTGTGTTTTCAGGTGCTAAATGTATGTTTTTTTATAAACTCTGATACTGAAAATCACCAAGGTTAAAACAATATTAACAATTGTGCAGCTCCGATGCACTTACGTCTTGTTAATGTTATGACGATTCACACGCCCTAATATGTATCGTGAATAAAACTTATATTATACAACTCTAAACACTTTGAGTTATTTCACATTTATTGTACAGTGAATTTCCATGTTCATTTATTACCAAATAGTTTTCTTGTGCATAACCCAAATGAATCGATCTTGGATTCCATACTGGCTTAAGCATCAATATATTATTTTTCTGAACAATAAACTTTTCAACAGCACAAACACCATTAAAGCAAATATCCAGATCAGAGATCAAGAAAGCAATAACATTACAACGAATATTACTCCTGATAAAAATACAATTTTTAAAAATTTCTGCACTTCCTCCCTGTTGTGTTTTATCGTTGATATTTCTTCCTTGCCTTTTTTTATCGAGGATTGATTATTGAGTAGAAAGGAAAATAAGTATATTTTTGGACAAACTAAAAATACAAAATGTACAAGAAAGAACATTCTTAAGTAATGTTTGTCATTCTTTTGGGGGTACAGACTTGTTCTTAAGGACACTTTTTTTTTTTCAAATTACTCTTTAAGTATTTTAATCCCATGAAGATTTGGGGCTTTCCAAACAGGTGCAACTTGGCTAGCAAGAGGCACACCACTATTATTTAAGTCAAGGTTCGATATTTTGAAAAAGAACAGAGCCAAAAACCAAACAGATTAAAATTGTCAGTTTCCTGAAATCTCAACATAAGAAAATCGGTTAATCCATTTTGTTTCGGGCATCTGCGGGACTGTTAATGAGAATAATGGTCACCCACTGCAAATTTTAAAATTTATTAAAAGTGTTTCAAATGAAAAAGGCTGACTCTCTTGCCATAGATACATATTCAATTACAAACTTTAGGCGCTTGCTTTAAAATACGGTATAGTTGCTTAATTCGATTGATTATCTTTGCATATTAAAAACAAATTTGTCAGGCCTGGGTTTGATAAATACACATGTGACTTGCAGCACTTTGAATCACACATTTGCCCCCTCTCCCCCACCCCCAACACACACACACACCTACAGCCATGATTCATTTCACAGAAAATACTATTACCTCACGAACCACTCAGGCATTTCGCAGGAGGTGCAGAAATAATACAAATCATATGAATTCTCAGTTATACATAGTACAAAAATGCAATAAGGAAACTACAAATAAAATCTATCTAAAGGCAAGAGGCATTAATTTTCATTTGTTTAATCTCGTGGAGTAAGTTATCGTCCAACAAAGTTTACGTTATTTAGAAGGCCCCAGTTAAAATTAATAAAGTAGGCAAGAAATGACGAATAGCATTTAGCAATAAAGAAAATATTTAAACTTTAATATAATTCCATACGTTATCTTGTCAAGAATGTCCCCCAAAAGAGCATAGGTGACAGCATGGAATGTGACATGACTATGCATTGGTAGCTTTGGGCTAAGGTTGCTTTGGGAAGAGCAGAGCAATGTCACGAAAGCAGACTTGTGACTGTTGCTGACAACAAGAACAACTCCTATTTGTTGAAGTTGACAACAAAAGCGATTGGGTTATTGAGGGCATGAGGACGAACTTGGCCCCTGCAGACAATTGTTACAGTGTTATTTTTCATTGCTTTTTGCCAATCCACAGTACGACTCATTCTTACTCTTTTAACGTACAAGCCATAACAAATTTCAGATCCACCAACTTAGTTTATATCCCATATAATTGTTTCTCAGCAGTTTCTTTAAGTTTGTGTTCCTCGACTATGTACCAATCATAAAGCTTCAGCTGTTGCATGAAAAGATCCAATTTGAATTTTTGGTCTTTGGGCTGACATTTAAGGCATGTCACTTTAATTTTTTTATCTTCCTTGATTTTCTTAGAAGTCTTTGTAATTTCATTTGTTGACATTTTGTGGCATGCTTTACAGGTCATGTGACAAACTATCGAAAAATAGCATCAACGTGGATTAACGTGGATCAAAAAAATCAAGATGATATTGTCACTCCTTTTCTACCAAGACAAAATATTTCACTACTGTTTACCCGTAATATATGTAAATATGTATATATTGATGTAAAAATTTACATTTAAATGTATTGATATTTTTAATATATTTATTTATTTTTTATTTAATATCTTTTTATTGTTTTGTTTCCCTTACGGGACGAAAATTAGTAACAGGGTTTTTTTCTATGTCCATTTGTACACATTACGAAGTTCCCACCTAAAGTAAATACTTATAAATGTACATTTAATTCTTTTTTTATTATGAAAATAATATAACATAGATGAAGAGGATTGAGAATTGCAGGATCACACTTTCTACTGTTCCAAATCCCCTTCGTCTGTATTAAATTATCTTCAAAATTTTCTTGCCTTCCTTATATGTTGGGTTCAGTTGATCTAAACTTGGAAAGGAGGTCGTTGTTCTGTGGGAGGCTGGTCCGTATATCGGTGATTGGGATGTCATGTCCAGCTATAGGGATATGAAGAAAGAACGGCGAATTTAAATGAAAGGAATGCTTGAAAAAAAGATCTGGTGAAGAAAAAGCACTGATAGCTCATGTTCTAGAGCATGTGATCACTGGAGCCACATGCACTGGTTTGAATCCAGTTCAGTGCAAATATATTTTTCACTTTTCCATAATTTTGGTTGCAAATTTAAGTAATTAAATTACATATTACCCATACTCAACAGTTTCCCATGCACAAAAATATCAAATGTATTTAATTTTTAAAGTATATTCTTAAAGTATAATTGTGAAACTTATATCTTACATACGTAACCGAACGAAATCAGGAATAGGGGGAGTTTTTAAACCAAATTCGAGCAACAGTAATTTCAATAACCTGATGTCTATAAGAGCTTTATAAAACGATAACTCTGTTATCACATTAAGTTATAAATAATTCTAAAGCTAGAAATAAATACATCTCATTAATATACGCTTTATCCTTCCGGGTTGGTTGAAGCCAAAAATAGTAAAAGAGCTTTATTTGCTTCTAGTATAGGGAGTTTGGTTTAACTCATAACATATGTGTCAGTAATATTTTCTGCAAATGAATTATGTTACTTATTTATTTTTGTTTATTGACTTAAGGAAATTGGAATCAGTGAAGGTTTTTGAAATGGTATCAGATCAGATTGCAAGACGGCATCTAACAAAATCTTTTGTACTATTTGGAACAATTTAAAACTTGGTAGAGGGTAAACACTATTTCATGATTTTAAAATCCATTGGGCTGTAGAATTTATGAAAGTTAACCAATTTGAATAGGAACTCATCACTTTGCAGTTTACAGATGTGATTAACAGTAATAATTAGGAGAAGCACAATCTGAATCTTATAAATTTCTTACCGGTGATATGATTCCCTTGATTTTGGTTCTTATGTCAAAAAGCCCCTGATGATGAAACTAAGACCGCCCTGTACATAAATAATATGCCCATTACTTTTCCAGAAAACATTTTCAATTCAATTTTTTCCTGTCTTCTAAAAACTACAATTAAAAGAATCCTTGTGCAGCTTATTAGTTCTGAATTAATACTTTTTTAAATAGGCCAACTTGGCATTTTGAAATATAATGATTCAATTGAAAAGACCATAGGACATACCACTACAGAAAATGATTCGATTACCATGTCAGATCTGTCCATCATTCAAAATCGAGGTCGACTGTGCTGTCAAAAGATATTTATCTTATTATTTACACAGTAAAAGAAAATAAACTGAAAATTAAGATTTACTTGCCGCAAAATAATCACATTTTATTTTAGTTGAAACGCATTAAACCTAATCTATTTTATCCTATCCAACCTCGAAATTGGAATCCATCATCCAGAATCTCTTTGCAAAACACGACAGTCGAGCTACTTCTTTTTCTTTTCCTCCATTACTTTGAGTACTGCCATGATCATTGCTCTGTTGTATTATCCTGTCAAAACTAATCCTAATAGACTTTTTGAAGAATCACTCTGGCTTTGTCCAAACCTTTTGTGGTTTGATTACTGACTGCCTAATAAAATTCAACAGGATAGAGGAAGCCAGCCACTTTTTTTAATTGACTGAGAAAAAAAAGAGAGAGAATTGAAGTAAGCCCTTCACTTTTTTAGACATTTAATCACATAAAGTGACTGGCTATCCTTAATCCTCTTTCTCGATCCTCTCTCTATTTTCATTCTTGATAAAAAGTCACTTAACTTGTATTTTCTTATTTTAGTGTCTTGGTTCAGCAAAAAGAGCTTCGAGCACAAAAACCCCACCTTATTTAACCTTCAATATCAGAATTATTATTATTATTTTATTATTATCAAATATTTATACAGGATAATACAGTCAGTTGTACAATATATCAAAATATTTACACTGTTTTCAACAATAGTCCTGTAAAACTTATTTGCAAATACATTTAAAGAAATTCGTAGGGACAAGGTCTTTTTGCCTGAAAACGAAGTCATTTCATTCTGTAAGCAAGTCCTTCCTTCATTCGCAGACTTGGACAAAATATAAAACTAAAGGAGTCTGGAAAGGAGCGACGGAATCAATAACCAGGTGAGGTACTTAAAAATGATTTTGGTGAAAAGTTACAAACGAGGATGGCCACAAAAGCCATCTGAGCTGTTTTTATTTCTGCTTCTAGTAACTCGCTTTCTTTACATTTTCCACATCCTTTAATCAACGTGTGGGTATAACCGCATTAAAACTGTCATTTTTGATATAAATATCTTGTTTTTAGTTTTGTACTTTGACAACTAGAAAAACAAAAGAAGAATACAAGAGAGCCTCTTAAGTTTTTTTAATTGGTTATCCCAATTGGAAGCTATATATGTTTGTTTCTTTGGCTTACATTTATTTCTGTCTACAAAGCGAAGTTGATGAAATCTGGGTATAAATAGGCCCCATTACTTTCATTAGAAAGGCAAACATTGGTAAAAACAATCACTTACCTTTTTGATGTCAAAATTTTCACACTGTTCAGGGTTTAGTAATAGGTGCTGCTATACATACTATTTAAGACAAGAAAAGCGAGTGCTTGACTGTTTTGAAATCCCTTATGCTTTCTTCAGTGATATACAGCTGCTTGACTACAAAGGGAATTTTAACATCATTCCTTCTTAATCTAGACTTGAGACAGACATATTCTTTTCAAGCAAAATAGTCATTATTTAAATCGTTTATTTGAACATCAAGTCATATACACTCCATGCCGTACAAAGACCTCCAACAAGAAAATTGAGCGTCGCATACTGTCTCTCTCTGTCTCTCTCTGTCTCTCTCTGTCTCTCTCTGTCTCTCTCTGTCTCTCTCTGTCTCTGTCTCTCTGTCTCTCTCTCTCTCTCTCTCTCTCTCTCTCTTTTCCTCTCTCTCTCTCTCTCTTTTCTCCTCCTCCCTCCCCTCTCTCT
>RDPX01000058.1:1463182-1498573 GCA_003991215.1 Morbakka virulenta | reverse complement strand
ATGATGGTTCAGTTAAACAAGGTGGTTCAGTGAGATGTGGTGGTTCAGTGGATATGGTGGTTCAGTGAGATGTGGTGGTTCAGTGAGATGTGGTGGTTCAGTGAGATGTGGTGGTTCAGTGAGATGTGGTGGTTCAGTGAGATGTGGTGGTTCAGTGAGATGTGGTGGTTCAGTGAGATGTGGTGGTTCAGTAAGATGTGGTGGTTCAGTGAGATGTGGTGTTTCAATGAGATGTGGTGGTTCAGTGAGATGTAGCAGTTCAGTGAGATGTGGTGGTTCAGTGAGATGTGTTGGTTCTTATTTCTTGCTATGACAATCGTCAGTTGAAGATAACTATAATGTACATGATCATTAGTAGTGTGGAGAAAATGTCTTTTTGAAAGCTTTCAATGTTAGTAAAATTTGCATAATTTATATGTATATAATCTAGATAATAGCCACGTAATATTTCATTTATTCCCCAGCATTCATATTTTCATAAGCCAAAATCTGTTTCAATTTTAATTCGTTTCTTACTGATTATTTAATTTTCAGCTTCCTACTTAAACAGCTGTCGACTTTGTTAGTACATGGGAATAAATGAAATATTGTCTACATCATCCAAAAGGATGGAAAGAGAGACGTTACATTAATATTACAGGGATGTTAGACATATGTCATTTGGCTTTCAACGTGCAAGACCATAAAACTTCCTTCCATCTGTTACATTGACTTAAAAGAGAAATCAAAACATTTTTACGGATCACAGGGTAAAATCGCTTTAACAAGAAAGTATAAAAGATAACTTATGATTAAATTGTTCATGTTGCTTCATACACAAAAGAACCAATCTTATTTTCAATGCTGCGGTTAAAACCTTGGGGAGACATCAGAAGAAACGCAGAGTGAAGAAAAGAAGATTGAAAAGGAAAAGTAATACAATTATGGACTGAACCAACACATTTTACAGAGCTTATTGTATGTTATGTTAACAGCAACCAGTTTTCTCATAATTAAGTGGCTGGAATATTTTTTACAACAGTGTAGGTGCTTGAATTTACACTTATTTTTAGGTGGTTTTTGAAAGTTAGGTCTGTCGAAAGACACGACATAATTTTGATTTCAAATATTTTCCCTAATTCTCCAACAAAGCTATCTAATAAAGATTAATGTTGGGATTAATGTCACATGATTTTTTACGCGGTTACTCGTCATAAGGTCTGCCGACCACTGCTTGATTATGAACCTAGTACATTATTAATTTTTTCATGCCATTATTTCCTTTTATGTCTTATTTAATCCCTTTCCTAATTCTGTTTTCCGAAACGTGTGCAAACGTAACTTATCTGTCACTTTTTCTGTAATATAAAATTTGATGTAATGCTTCCAGAGTTGTAGAAAGTCTGGAATTGGTACTCTGGTACAATATATTCAGCCCCGGGACACTATCGCAGGAACATTTATTTGGTCACTTTTATACGTGATGAGATAAATTTTTGAGAGTCTTAAGTTATTGCTAATATTAAACAGTTAAAATTGAAATATGATATTTAACACTTACTAAATTTTGATTATAGCTGTATCTTGATAATAGTAGTCACTTTAGACAGGGTCCACTTTAATTAATTAAAAAGTAATTACATCAGGATAACCCTTAAAATGTTAGTACTAAGGACTAAAAGATGTCTCTAGTTTTTCTTTGCTTACATTTCATAAAATTGAAATTTCAAAATCAAATTTTTAATATAATACAATATATTCAATAATCTTTGTTAAAATATTTTTTAGTCTTGATGTCATTTTCCCCCGGTAATTGGAGCCCAGACTGTGCCCTCCAGAGGGACTTTGATTTTGTCCAAATATTTAAAAAGAAGGACATATCTATATACACACATTCCGTAATGGAAGATAATATAGACAACCCAACAGCGACTCTTGCGAAGAAAGAAGGAACATAAAGAAGACGACCAGTCCTGTAAAAAGATGTTGAGAAGAAAAGCAATCTTACGCCCCGCCCGCAAAACAGACAAGGATAAAAAAAAACAAAGACATAACAAAAATTTAACACATCGTCAGTTGAGCAACTTCATCTATAAATTTGCCCTTTCATAATCAATATCCATTGCATGTTGTAGGCCAACCTGCGATCATGGTATTTTTAACTATTAGTATTTATGACCATAAGGGCATACATGGTCCACCTTCTGGAGCTACGTCAGGGTCTTCTATTACAAGTACAGCAAAATATTCAAGATCTTGATTAAGAATTCTTTCTATATCTTTTCTAAAAAAGTCTTCAGAAATTTGGTTTTGAAATAGAGCAGCTGGGCTTGATCAAAATAATGATCATCAGGGGTTGACACTGTTTTGATCACATCCTGGTTTGGCCTTTCTCAGTGTCTGAGAAAGACGTAATTTTTACTCCCTCGTGGTTTAATTTGTTCAAGCCCTACATAACAGAATGATCACAGTGTTTCTACATGACACTGTTTTGGTTACGATTACATGTTATTAGAATGAACTTGAAATCATTACTGTCCTTCACAGATGCCTAATCATGTGGATATACAGGCACCTATTAACCAACAGAGAATCTAGTCATAATGGTGCCAGTTCATAAATATTTTGTGTTCCCAAACTTCCATCAATTGTACAAATAAAGAAGTTCTTTCTTGGACCTTGATGGAAGAATTAAGGGAGTTTATTCTATTGTTGATGAGGCAGTATGGAGCTGCAAACTACCATGTTTATTTCTTTATGCTGTCAATTCGTCGTGAAGCTTGTTTTTACCTAGTTTTCTCACACCTCTTTTTCACAGAAGCAGATGTAAGGTGAAATGACACTTCTGGGAGCATTTGCATATGTTTATAGTGCCTTCTTTCTTATTAGTCTTCCTTGCTCGACTATGAAAGTTGCATTATTTGATTTTCTGGGAAAATATTTGCATACACACACACACACACACACACACACACACACACATTTATATTTTTTTTTTCTCACGCAACTGCGTCACTAGATACACAGGATAAGTATGTTTGCGTCTCGAGTCCGGATATATATATGTATATATGTATAGTATAAGTATAAGTTTGATTTAAGATCTTTGGTAAAAGGAAGATAGTTGGTTCGTATCTCTTACAACGACACATTTCAAGTAAATTTTTTGAAACAATTTTTTTTTCGACATGGCCTATGTTTTACATAAAGACAACACCACCTACATATAATACATGGAAATTTCAAGTCTAAATATAGTAGCAGAGACATTTCAACTGAAAAAATGAGACCGACAGAGGGAATGAGGTAGCAAATAAATAGGAGTAAGAAGGTAGGAGATAGAAGCCAACATTTAGTGGAAAGAACCAGTTAAACACCTATTTATGTTAATAAAAGCCAAAAAGATATATATGTATATATTTATCTATTTACTTATTTATTTCCATAGGAACGACACTATCTGCAAAATGAGGTATTTATCACTATAAATTTTTTTTATTATATTCGTCAGTAACCTTGTATTCATGTTCAGTAGTTCACATGTTAATACAGAACATAATTACAGGTCTTGAGAGGTAAAATTGAACACATTGTTTATTCTGTTTAGTTTTGGTTTAAAAAATTCGTGTATCATTTGCAATTTTTTTCAATCTCTCTCTCTCTCTCTCTCTCTCTCTCTCTCTCTCTCTCTCTCTCTCTCTCAAACTCTCTCTCTCTCTCTCTCTCTCTCTCTCTCTATTTCTGTCTTTCTCTCTCTCTTATAACTATTGCAATTTCTAAACCAAAAAGCTAACGTTTACAACTATATTACCCTTTTCTGATGTTGGAAGTGACCGTGACAACAAGGGCCAATAATATTTGAATTTTATGCTTAAAACTATTTATTTTGTCTATCGTGAGTATTTTATTCTTTGAAAGATCAGTTAAAAAAGCTAGCTTTAAAATCTACTCATTAAAGAATGAATAATTTTGTTTCTCAAATTAATAGAGAAGGTTCTTGATATTTTTCTGTGTTGTTATTATGCTCAGGTGAATTTGCAGGAGAAATAGAACCCCGATCATTTTTCAGCCATAAGGTACTCTCTAGCATGAAACAGAAAACCAAATGTTTAGAAGACTTACCAATATTTTGAATATAAAAATCCCGAAAGAGTTAAAAAAAAAAAGTCAAATCAAGCAACTTCACCAGGGTTAACATCAGATTAATCCTCTTTAAATATTGGAGGGGAATCAGAACTCAGATTTCTTTTGGAGCGATATCAGTTGCGTTTTTTTCTCCTCTGGAAGAAACCAGCTACTTCCTTCCTCGATCTTTGACAGTCTGAAGGCCATACTCCACACTCCACATCTTCCATATGTTTTAACTGTTCCTGCTGAATTCCTTTGTGGCCAATGTTAGAGTACGAACTAGCGTTATCGGCATAGATGTTGATGAATTGAAGCAAGTTACCTGGAAGATCATTGATGTAAAGAAGGAAGAGTGTTGGACCAAGAATATATTATTGAAGAAGGGAAGCATAAATGAAATACTCATCAGATGTAGAATTTTCCATCACACATTTTACAATATGAGAGAAAGAACTAAATGATACCAAATATATTTTTACAAATACTATAACCACAACGCCTATGTAACAAGCCGGAATGCCACACCTTACCAGTTGCCCTCGTAATGTCCAGAGTTATAATACGTCCTTCAACAAACTTATTCATAAACCTAGAGATAAACACAGTGATTACAGTCTAAAGTTCGGCAGTGGAACTTTAATCTCAAAATCCGTACTGAACATCAACAAAAAGACCTAGGTTCTAGGAATCTGAACACTATAAACAAGTTTAGAAACCAGTAACTTGCCAGAATGCAATTGTGAAATAGAAATCTTCTAAAAATATCGATATGCAAATTATTAATAAATAATGGGATTCATAAACTCGCTCAGTATAGCAAGATTTAGAATCAGCAATTACCCTTTTATTGATAGTTGGTGGGGTAGTGCTTTGAGGTTTCTCCTCTAGAAAGGAAGTAATACGACTCCTTTCTTTCACAGACTTGGATGTCTTTTTGGGGCACATGTTAGTACACTCTAACCTTTTTTATGAGGGTTACTATACGCTGCTTCTTGCAGTACGTGCTTCTTGAAGTCAAGGATAGGAACAAACAACACTGCATTCAAATCAAGTCGGTGGTTTGGGGCTACTCCGGTGATCAGTAGGGCTCTCAGTAAATTCGGCTACTGGTTTGAGAACAGCAACAGGGACACAGATGCGGTCGTCTCAGCCATGCTGTGCTACCGAACCACATAACATCCTGCCAATGGACACTACTAACCACCAGTTAATGGCGACAATCTCAATAGTGCAGTCTCGCATTTAACGAAAGTAAATCAGAATATTCCAGACCAGGCTACCGCATCCGAAGTAGCCAATGTGGCACATAGTACGGTGGAGGTGAAAAATGGGTGGTGAAAAATGGACGAAGATGGTGCAAAACTACGATATTATTAGCCCTTGGAGCTCGAAATGTACGAACCAAAATGACAGTGTTGACTCATTGAGACCTAAACGAGCTACAGCTGTCATATGCAGAAAACGTCCAAAAGGGAAAATTGATATCTATGCAATAAACGAAGTCGGACGACAAGGTACTGGTAATATGACAGGAAGAAGTCACAATCTGTTGGAGCGGTAATGAAAAAAAGGAAGCTGGAGTAGGTTTTGCCATCAACAGCAGACTACTCTCGAATGGGCTGAACCCAGTAACGGACTAATGGACTTACGCTTTCAATTCAAGAGTGGTGATCACTTGGCGCTTATCAGTGTTTATGGGCCCACAATGCAAATAACACAAGAAGAAAACGAGATGCTTCATGAAAAACTATTATTCTCGGTGACCTCCTGGTACCAGTTGGCTTAGTCTGGTATTTCTGGTTTTCAGTCATTGGAGTTGGAAACATGAACTCTAACAGACTGATGTTGCTTGATTTTTGTAATAGATACCAACTGACTGTATGTGGAGTCGATGTTTCAACTGAAAAAAGTCTTAAAAACACAAGGCCACATCTGCCCTCAAAACATTGAAACCAAATTGACCATGTTCTAGCCAGCAGAAATGCTAAAAATCATATAACAGTTGCTAAAGTTAGTTTGACAATAGATTGTTTCACTGACTACAAATTATTTGCAAATTCACAATCAAAAGGAAAGAGAAAAATGCACTCTGGTCCCAACCTCAACGAAAAGCTAGACTGCTGCATAACCAGTGAAAAGAAAGAAAGGCTTGTGAAGTTCTTCGATGAAAAATGTCCTAATTGGGTCGAGAGCTGAGAAGAATTTAAAACCCTTCTCTACAAAGCCGCTAAATATATACTTTGTGCCAGGGAAAAAGCATCTAATAACTGGTTTGATGACCAAAACGAGGAAATTCAAGAATTACAGAAATATAAGAAGCTCCACAAGAATGAAACAAGAGATCGTATCAGAGAGTTGAAAACCCGATGGTTTCAGAAAAAGGCAGAAGAAGCAGAGCGTTTTTCTCAAATGAAGAATCATCGTAAGTTCTATGTCAGTGTTAATACAATATACGACCCAAGAAGTAAAAACTCCTATCCAGTGAGATCAAATAAGAGGTTTCTTTCCAAGACATCGAAGAAAATCAAAGGTGGAAGAGTAGAACACTTCAGTGATCTTCTTAATTAGCCTTCCGAAGTTGACACGAACATTTTAAAAGAAATCGACCAATTCCCAGTAGACGAAGCAGTGCGTAAGCTGTGGAAGAATATTCCTATTAAGCCATGTTTGAAAATTGCTTGCCGATATCCTCTTGTAAAGACTGAAATGCAAAGTAGAGAAGGTTTATGCTTAATCTAAACCAGGATATAGAGATGGCAAAAGTACTATAGCAGGAAATTTTTATACTGACAGCTGTTGGAGTACGAGACAACAACAGAAAAATATGTATATTGTGTTTGTCGATTTTTAGCATAAAAATCTCCTTGATCACCTAAGGATAGCTAATATTTGAAAACAACAGGATTGGGCCCTTTTGTGTGTGTAGTCCAAAGTGAAGAAACTATATGGTGACATAAAGGGGCCCCAAGAAGATCTGTCAAAACAATGTGTAGGATAATTAGTCCATGAGAGAGAAAAAACAGAGGACACACTCCAACTCACTGGCCAAACAATATTAAGAAGTAATCTGTTCTCCCCATAGATAAACTGAATTAAGCATCACAGGATAGGAGAACTTGGAGAGTCATTAGTCATGTTTATGTACTATCTGTTACGGGCGGAGAAAGATGATATAGAAGTAGCAGTAGTAGGAGTAGGAGTAGGTAACGAAACCATCAACGCAGGGGACGAAGGCTAAAAGAAGAATAGAAGCATTAAAGTATTTTAAGTGAGGAGCAATCTATTAGAGTGGCAGCATTTGTTGGGTTTTACAAGGCTAGATTTAGATCCACTACTGCTTATGAATTTTAACAATAAACATAAACATAATATAACAAAATAAATGGGTTTGTTCGCATTTAATTAATGGCTTATTAGTCATGTTGAAGTTGTTGGTCCTACACTCTAAAATTTGAATGGAGAGAAAACAGTAGTGCCTGAATACGATATTTAGTGAAAGTTATTCAGTTATCTAAACTGTTCTGAAGGGTATTTTCCTTCAAATATTTCTTCTCCTTATCTATGAATGGTATTTTGGTAGCTTCTCATTTTTCTCCAGAAATTTTAAGCTAGTATGAAGAGATGGATAGGTGAAAGCATTCAACGAGATAATCAAGGAATAAACATTAAGCAAATGTCGATAATTCGTACAAAGTCAAGGTTTAGATAGAATCTATGGAAAAATATGTACATTCTCGTTTAGGTTGCAGAGATATCACTTATAATTACCAACCAAACAAACTGCTGTGTTTTTATAACTGTGTGCAATACCACGGTGACGTTGCTCCGAGTGCTGACTAGAAAAAAAAAGACTCGGTCATTTAATTTTTGTACGTTTAAAGGGTAATACTGTTAATTCACTGAGTTTATTTGAATGACAAACGTGTTTAGAGCATTTTCTAAAAATACATAGTTACACAAATTACAACAAAAACAAAAACGAAACGGAAAAAACATCCGAATCTAATAGGAGGGACGTCATTATGATGAATTACTGACACCTTGTATGAATACCAATTATGAAATTTGGGAAAGTAAGACGAATTGGAGAAAAAAATTGCAATTTGTTTCAAACAAATCTATACTGTAGCAAAATTTAGTTAAATAATGCGTTAAATAAAATCTCTTGCAGGCAATCATTTTTTCCGCTGCCTCAACGTAAAATAGACGTTTTTTAAAATTGAGAGTAGTATCACGAAGAACTTGCATTCGTGTCCAAATCTTAGATATTGAATGTGCTTCTACGACAAATTAATAGCAATCATTTCTTTTCTCCTCTGAAACCTCATGCAACTGATAATTCATTAAGATAAACAGTAGTTGAAGGAAGAGGCTATTTTCAGGGCCAACTGTCATTTAAGTAAAGTATGATTCCAAATAGGATCAAATATGGTCACAGGATGTAAAGAGGTGACGAAAACTGATAGATTGGAAGAAAAGAATGAAAATGTGAAGCAATTCGCATACGTTTGTGCCCTAAACAAGTTTTTGGTTAAAAGGACTATGTTTCCACACCCAAGAATGCAAACAACGATATAGTTTTTTTCAGCTTATATTGCACAGAAACAACCCGATTATATCTGTATCTCAAAATTACTTGGGTCTCTGCAGCACGTTAAAATCAATATAAGTGAAGACTCTGTAATACAAGTGAAGGATTACCAACTTGTCATGGGAGAAAAAAAGCTAAAAATAAAGAAGACGTGGAAGAGGCAAAAAAATAAAAGGTAACCTTTTAATCTAATTTTTATAACACGTAAATCTAAGAAAGGAATACAGAGAAACCATGTCAAAACTGCCTGAACTGTGTTAATTGCGTCGACTATAAGAGCATTCTACAGTGCAGAAAGAAAGAAATTGTTAAAGTGACACTGATGCCCAAGTGGTGTTAAAAGGATAGTGACTCTGACTAAGAATTCATATGAAACACAGTCACAATAGTATTCCTTAAGGCCAGTTTTCAAAGAACTTTGTCATCAAAACGGGAGTAAGACAGGAGTATCTTCCAACGTCCTCCAAGACATTTATATATTTATGAAGACAGTCAAGTGGAAAAAAGAATTCATATCCAATGAATTTTTTGAGTCACCATGATAAGATGAATTTCGCAAATGGTGTGGCTGTTCTTTATCATACGAACCTGCAACTTTAGGAAAAGATTACACAGCAAGCTAGAGTTTTAGCCATGGTTGGTCCCAACATTTCTAAAGGAAAAACCAAAATCCTAAGATAATGCTGACCTCCTTGAACTGAGAATCTCTTGCTGAAGTAGAGATCTTTACGTATATGGTAAGCATGGAGTACATGGTACATGGTAAGCATGTTTAGGGTAAACATAATAGACAAGTATGGAGAAGCAGGTCCTTATGGGAAAAAACAGGCAAAGCAAATTTTTAAGACATGAAATAACTGCTATTTGAAGTACCAGACATAGAGGCTAAAAAATCCACACCAAAAAATAACCAAACGTTTTTGACAAAGAGTTTGCCAAAAATGCTATATATTTGGTCATAATGGTTAGCAGCCTTAACGGAACACAACATCGATACAGGGAAGCAGTACCTTTAGGAAAGAATAAAAATTACTTGGACACAGACTTTGAAAGTCCAGCAGAAAATATTAAAAGACTGTCTTTGATATATTCCGCCAATGGAAAATCAAATAGAGTAGAAAAAAACACCTGACATAACATCTTTGATGAAAATGCCAGTGACAGGAGACTCGCGAGGAGAGATTTCTGGGTGGCAACATGTAACAGAGAACGATGGAAGTCTGTTATCGATGGCCTACCCCTTAGGAAGAGCAGAAGATCTAGTTAAGAACTATTGATCTCGTACGTTGTTTAAGCAAAACTCAGTTATAATTAGAAAATAAATATTCTTCTTCTCATTACGGCCTTTTCCAACGCGTCAGGTCGGATCGGGTGCTCGGCTTAGTCTCCTCCACTTTCCCCGGTCTTTGATGTCCTCCGTCGTTGCTTGAACTTCCTCTATATCCCTCTTGATGTCATCCCTCCACCGTAGCTTTTACCTTCCTCTACTCCTCTAACCCTCTACCTTCCTATAGAATGCCTTCTTTAAAGCCATCTCTTACCCCATTCTCATGACATGGCCATGCCACCTCAACCTAGCTTCTCTTGTCTTTTCAATTAGAAAACAAACCGAAAGTGTTAAATCAAGTAAAAACAGAAGGTATTGTAAAAGAGGTAAGCTTGAAACTAAATACGCCAGATTTCTCACACGCAAGACCCTTTGTACCCTCTTTATTTTTTTTAATTATTTTTAAAAATTGATCGTTTCACCTATAAATTAAGATTTATATGATGCCATAGAAATTAAAAACTAAAAGATATTTTATCTATTTATTATGTATTATATATTACAGATTATTTTTATCATAGATGTAATTAACCTTTTCGTCTTTGAATTTGAAAACTTGGTAGCATATTCACTTACAAACAATAGGTTGAAGAGCAGAATTTCACTTTCAAATAGCATGTACCTTTTAGCTTCTACCATAAACGATACAGCATCTGTCAAATCTTGGGCTATTGATGTGTGGAAACAGCGATGGAGTAATACAGACAACCAGCTTTCAAAATTTATTCCTCAATCTACGGTGAAACCTCCAGGACATGACTTGAAGCGTGAACAATGGGTGCTCTTAAATCGATTACGATCTGGATATGGACGATGCGCCGATTTCATATATAGAATTGGTCTGAGGGACAATCCATTTTGTCGTTGTGGTGAAGATTCAATCCCATCATCACGTATTGATTTGCCAAATGATAGGTATTCGAGGTGATATCAAAACCGTTGATGAGGACTTTTGTTTGTGGCTCAATGACAATGTCTTAGATATTTAGCATTTTTTTGTTGATCATACGCATATATATATAAAGATTTTGCCGCTTACTATCTTATTTCCAAGAAATGGTCAATAATTTCTTATTTGATGACTGATAATGCAGATAAAATGTAAGTCAGCTTAATTTATTAAAATGACATTCTCAAGTGAAGCGCGGGGTTTTTCTTATGGCGAAGCTTTGGGGGGGTGGAGTGAAATTCTTCCTTTAGACTTATGAAGTGCTAGAAGTTTTGAGCTTTTCTTGGATTGTACATCAAAGTACGTCAAGTTAGAAATTGGCCTTTAATGGACTTTACTATCCAATGGTAGGTCTTGTAATAACTTGGCGTAATTACAGCGTAATAATTATAGGCCACAGTGCAAAAGCACCCTAATAATTTTTTGCTACTCATTGCCTACTGTAAGGGTCAGGTGCATATTAAAGCTGTTAATTCTTTTAATTAAGAATTCGCTTTTAATGTACTTTACCACCCGATGTTTTTTGTAGGCGGGAATGATAACAAATGAATAATTATACGTCACAGTTGGTTAAAGTTATAAAGATATTGCACCTGATTGGCCAGGAAAACGAATTTACTTTATAAGGTAAGCTAAGCAGCTACATCATAGTTCAAAGTACAGTACTCCTCCACGATCAAATACAGTTCCAGAAAAGACGAAATTGATACCCCCACCTTTTTTTAATTTGACGTCATTTTTCACAGTAACTAGGTAATTGGGCTCAAACGATGCACTTCAAAGGTATTTTAGTGTCGTGGTGAGGAATTTCTTAGCCGGATGCTCTTCCTGACAGAAACTAATCTCTTTTCCTCTTTTATAGTTCTAGTCTTTTTACCCGCTCTTGAAATCGAACCCTGAATCTGTTGGTTATAGTGTAACTGTACTAACAATTAAGCTACTGCTCGCTACCTTGTTAGTGAAAAATCAACTGACACTAGTAAATGCAAACCTTTTCCAAAAACATGAATGTTTTTAAAAAATCAATTTCTTCCTCAATTAAAAAATGGACTTGTGGTATTGACTTACATGTAACAATACAGGACAAGATTATATCTAGATTAAAATCAATGCATGGCAGCTCGGTTCTAGGGAATAATACTTTAAGTTCATTAGTAGCCTATCTTTCAAATAGAAAAGGTTTTATCTCTCCCTCCCTTTCGATTTCCATCTTCTCCTTCTTATTACCAGCAGAAATAAAAGAGATATGTAGATAATATTATTGTAGTCACAGATGATAGAATTCCCATTTACTTAACTACCTAAAGCAAAAGCAAAATCGCAAATCTGAATTTTTTCTAGTTTTCCCCTTATATTATACATACAACAATTCCTGAAAACAAACATTGATATTTCAGAAATTTTGGCTAACCAAAAACTTACCTTTATTGGTGGTACTTCATGGTCTGCCGTCAATTGAGTGCAATGAACCTAAATTTACTACTAACAAAAATTGGCCTGGTATTTTTTGAGGTCACTTTAAGTTCTGAGTGGGTCACTAGAGCTCTGGATTATGAGGTGGTCTTAAGAAGGTTGAAGCAGGCGACTCATCAAACTGTATACATAATTTTTAGATAAATAATTTAAACTAAGTCTGACTTGGAAGATTAAGAGTGGTAAATGTAAAATGTTGTATCTTCAATTTGTTGTTATCAGTTAAATGTGCAATACCCCTTTGTACCACATGTATTTAAAAGCTAATGCTTATCTTTGGCATAAACAAAATTCACCATCATATTCTGAAGGCTCATATTTGAGCCTCCGTGGCTTCCTTTGTCATGGCTCTCCACTTGACCCCGGTCCTGCACCATGCCTGTACTAGAACAGTCCAGATTCTTCCTTGATGTTGTCGATGTACCTTGTTCTCGGTCTTCCTCTTTTCCTAGCTCCAGCAACCAAGCCCATGATCAGTTCTCTTTCCAGAGTATTGCTTCTTAGTATGTGTCAATATCCAGAGTATTGCTTCTTAGTATGTGTCAATTCACTACGATATGCAGTAATTGCTTGTGACACTGAATTCTGCGCAAGACGTCCTGGTTCGTTACCCTCTCCGTCCATCTTATTCTTAGAACTCTCCTGTGACACCACAGCTCGAAGCTGCAGAATCGTCTCCTATCACTCTTTTGTCATGACTTCAAAACCTAGAGAAAATTACAAATTATGAATGTGCTGTTTTTAAGTTTTCAAATAGATGAATGCCAAAGCTTATGGAAGAAAATTAAGTCTACGTTTTACTCCTCTTNATTGCTTCTTAGTATGTGTCAATATCCAGAGTATTGCTTCTTAGTATGTGTCAATTCACTACGATATGCAGTAATTGCTTGTGACACTGAATTCTGCGCAAGACGTCCTGGTTCGTTACCCTCTCCGTCCATCTTATTCTTAGAACTCTCCTGTGACACCACAGCTCGAAGCTGCAGAATCGTCTCCTATCACTCTTTTGTCATGACTTCAAAACCTAGAGAAAATTACAAATTATGAATGTGCTGTGTTTAAGTTTTCAAATAGATGAATGCCAAAGCTTATGGAAGAAAATTAAGTCTACGTTTTACTCCTCTTAAAAGTATTGCAAAACCTTCTTTTGAATGAAAAGCTTTTCACTCATATTGTAAGAATGGTGAATGTAAAATGTTGTATAACACTACAAAATAAAAAAAAGATAATATACATATTAAAAAAACATAAAAGCGTCAGGTAGTAACTTTTAGTCAATTGCCATCTACAATTAAGGAACTACCACTGGGTAAACTATAAGTAGATTTCTCAAAAAGCAACCTAGCTAACAAGTGTTGCAAAACTAAATTTCAGGTGGCATTTGCAAGAGGGACATTTTTTAAAGGGGTAACGTAAATTTTATTGTAATTCAGTAATATTGGAAGATATTAAAGTAATGTCTACTTATGTACTCGAATTGTATTATACTACTTTTTTAAAAATATATTTCTTTCTATCTTTCTATGTCGGTTATTTTATCATCAGAGCTATCTTTATGAGAACTTAAATAAACTGTCAATATTAATTAAAGCTACTGTTAAAAAAAATTTATTTAAAATGCTGAAAAAGTTTTTTCATTGTGTAGTGCTATTAACTACTTTAAAACCTATTTTACATAAATTTTACATGCAATTTTTCAAAATGTAATTTAATTGAATTAGCTTTTTTTTGGAATTAAATTTTACATCTTACTTTTCAAAAATTAAATTTTTATACAGCTCCAAAATTAAACTTTACACGAGTTTTGAATGCAGCTCCAAGATTAAATTTACTATGAATTTTTTATTACAGCTCCAAAATTTAGTCTTACAGGAATTTTAAATGGAACTCCAAAATTAGATTTTACATAAATTTCAAATAGAGCACCAAGAGGTCTTTTTAGTGAGTTTACATCAGAGCTGAGCTCTTATTTGAGGGCTTAGGCGAGCAAAAACAAAAAAGCGTTTGTGTAGTTTATCATGGTTGAATTTGTGTTGACAAGGGAAGCTAGAAGACACTATACAATCTTGTTTTAGTATTTGGACAATAACATTCACCTCTAAAATGCAGTTGCTTAAAAGTACTGTTTTGACCAATGAAATTGAAACTTAAACATTGTCTTGTAGGATGATGTGTGACGATATGCAAAGAAATTAAGACTCGGTACTCTTTTGAATGAAGCCAAAAACAACTTTGTCGGTTAAGGTTTATTTTTCTGTTTGAACATGTCTGATGAAAACAACAAAAGTAGTTTCAGTTTAAGAAAAATTCATCCATGTTTTGAAATCCTGGCTGGTATAATAAAAGAATACATGAATGTTTGGCCCAGACAGATAACCTAGCCAAAACAAGGCGTTCACTTCCCTAGGAAAAATTTATTTTTTCTTCACTAAAAGAGATTCAATGCAAAACAATAAAAAGTGTAGACTTTACAAAGACTAAACTGTTACCGCAACAAAGTTATAAATATTTAAAGTCTTTTCTGACTTCTGAGAAATAAATGAGATGAAATTAATAGGTTTGTATAAGAGCTTTTAACTATCCAAATTAGAATACCAACTGGTGAATTAAAAGAAGGCAATCAAATCACTTCTTTTTCATGCTTATCTAATACGCCAGTCAATACACATTCCCTTTATTTCCTTTTTTTTATTGGATCAAAAAAGTGTGGAATTTCTTATGGTATATTTAGTTGGAAAAATGCAATTTTACATTTAATTAAATACGTGGCAATTTCCTCAAAAACTATTCAATTCTCGAGCGTATTTACCAAAGCCGGGTTACATTTTGCTTAAATCGGTATTACGAAGTGATTGAACTTTTGGGCACACGCAAAATATATTTTACCTCAGCCAATTACATTGCACTATTCTATAGTTTCACTATACTATAATATAATATACTATATTATACTATACTATATTATACTATACTATACTATATTATACGTTTGTGTACTATTACCAACTTACCTGTACTTTTCTATCATTAATATAGTCATTATTACAATATTAAGACCCACTCCAAGGTAACACTGCAGACGTTTCGATATCATATACGATTATGTGATATCGTACATGATAGACTTCTTTGATTCGATAAGTACACTGCGTCGCACCCATGAAGAGGAAACAACAGTCTCATTATTTTAGTTTAACAACTGGAATTTCTAGGCGAAGGTATATTGTTTCATGTTTTTTGCTTGTGTGCTAGTATGGTGAAGAATTAGTGGAAGTTTTCTCAAGTTTCTTTTTCGATACATTGTTGAACCACCATCAACTAGTGCTTCTTGATTTCGTATTTGGTCTTGCACTGTCTTTCACACGTTACTTTCACATGTTACTTTCACACGTTACTTTCACATGTTACTTTCGCATGTTACTTTCACATGTTACTTTCACATGTTACTTTCACAAGTTACTTTCACACGTTACTTTCACATGTTACTTTCACATGTTACTTTCACACGTTACTTTCGCAAGTTACTTTTTAAGTCGCATTGTTTTATTTCAACTCTAGGTTCACAATGCAGTTGCATGCGATGCAAGGGAGTATAATTCTCTTGAAGATCGTGGTCTTAACTTGTTTGTTGAGGTAAATGCGTAGTAAATAGAGTGGTTTAGCAGTTGGATTTATTGTACATTTTGACGAAATTAATCGCCAGCGAAAGACTGCTATCCAAAAATGTTCCTCGGTATTTGTATGTTGCAGTTGTTTGCTTTTCATTTCCGTTGAAATACAAGGAATGGTTTTTGCAACACTTAGATGCCCTTTTTTGAGCCCTTACTTTATTGTTTCCATCCTAGCTTTCTTTAGGTTTATGACTAGTTGATGTTTCGAGGTGAGATGTTTCACACGTCAGATTTTCGTCCATAAGGTTTCCAACTTTTTTCGTTGCTGTTGCCTTGGAAATAAATTACGGTGTCATTTTCAAGGTTCAAATGCTGTCCTTGTATTAAACACTTTTCAAATTCATTAAAGTAGATAAAGAATAAAAACTGGTCTCAAGAGCCAATCTTGGGGTACTCCACAAGTAATACTTATCACTTCCGATTCGCATTTTTCAACTACACAATAGTGGTTTCTGTTAAATAGATAATCGCTGAGTTAAATGTAAGCTGTTCCAGTCATTCCATATGTTTTAAGCTTTTCCAAAATAATTGAGTGACATAAGATATTGAAAGCCTTTGACAGGTCAACATACAGTACACCAACTATGTTGCCCTTATCAACAGCTTTTCTCGTATCATCAGTAAATAGAACTGTATCTAGTTCTGTTGATCTTAGTTCGCGATAACTACAATGTCTTTTCAAAAGTAGTTTGTTATTTTCGAGGCGATCTTGAGGCCTATCGGTGTTTTTGTGAACAGCTTTTCCTTGTATCTTTGACCATACCAACAAGACTAAAAATTGGGCAAAAGTTGTTATTGTCCTCCACCTTTAGGGAAAGGTGTTACTTTTGCAATTTTCCACTTGGAGGGTACCGTATCAGTTGCTAAAGAAAGATTTATTAGATAAGCAAGTGGGTCTGTGAAAGGATATACAGTGTGTTTAAGAATTCCAGAAAAAAGATTATCAGAGTCGGCAGCTGCATTGCTCTGTTGCAACTTAAACTTCCTTTGTATAAATACATAGGTACACTGCCAAAATGTATCCTGAATGAAAAACATATTTTCTGGGTAATTTTAGGGCACCGATTAAAAAAAATAATGTTAAAAGTTTTTTAATTGCTCTCATTTTTTCAGAATTTTGATTTTCAATTTTTTTTCCCAAAAATAAATCACTTTGACGAAACTTTTGAAGCGTCGCCTCAGCTAACTGAGATAAATGTGTTATTCCAGAGCAAAATACATTAAATTCGTTCACAGGAAAATGAAAAACATTAACAGAGGCTTGTTAATTTGTTGAGCTTGACGAAGAAACCGGTTTGTTGGGATAAGAACTTAGTGTAATCAACTAAATAAAGATTGCTTCACATTTAAGGTCGTGGTGAAACAGAAAGGAGTAATTTGTGTAATTCCTGCAATGTTTTGTCATTCTGCGTGAATGCCGAAACAAGCCAGACAACTTCTGTTATATTTGGGGTCAGCTAGTATTTTCAGCTCAAAAACGGTCTCTGACGCCTTTTATTTGTAGAGCGCTTCATTTATACTTTGGATGTAAAGTTGGTAAGCAAGGAAGGACAAGACATGGGCTCCTCAAATATGTTCCAACGCATGTGCTACGAAGCTACGACTGTAGGCCAGTGGAAAGAGGGAATCCGTGGGTTTTGCAGTGCCTTTGATTTTGAGAGAACCGAAAAATCATGTTGATGACTGTTATTTCTTTATACTTCCAAATGTCACAAAAGATATTGCATAAAAAAAGAAAGCTCAACTAGAATATCCACCTCTCTATCTGCTGTTCTACCAGTACCTCACAGTGATGAGCTTCCTGTTTCTAGCTTTCCGGAAAGCTTTGGTTAGTTTTCTTTATATATAAACCCAGCTTTCTATTTTGATTTCAGAAGCACCAATTTTTAGCAATTTCAAATAACACTCCATTTCCTGTTGTGAGTGTGTCGTCGAAAGTTAAGTTGCTTGTCTACCAATTACGTAGATGACTCAGCTCCGATTCTTGGCAAAAGTAAAACTTTTGCTTCAATTCTATGTATTCTAGGGGTATCGGTTGCACGTACAATTATGCAGAGCTTGCAAGTATTTGCTATGCAACTATTTCATGTTTTGCAAGTTGTGATATTAGTACATTATCAACTTCCTATTTTCGTTTTTAGATAACTTACCTATATCCACTGTCATAATTGTCTCTTTTTCAACTTTCTTTGTCAATACGTTCTCCCTACTAAAAGACATTAGTTCCGTCTCAATGCTCCAATGCCAATAATGAAAGCTGAAAAGTGATTGGCCAGCTTCGAAAGAAACAAGATGTTTTCTTTTTCGAGATCAATTGTAGTTGGTTGTCTTTTTGACTTAGAAAGATGACGTTAGATAAGCAAACTTTTCTGTTAGGTTAGGTTACACTTAGCTGTCCTTCATCATTTTCAAACTTGAATTTCCCTTTCAGATGAACGCTCAGATCTGACTGCAAATGAATTTGTCAGCACCCAATCTTCGGATTCTAGTGAAGCATCCTCCCCCTTAAGTGATACAGATTTTTCAATGCCGCATGTTATAAACCAAGCAGATCTGAACTTTTAGGTTCTAGACTACAACAATGGAGACTCCTTGTGCGATAAGTTAAAAAAACGACCTTCCGGAGTAGACACAAGCCATTACAAGAGTTCTTTGAGGAATGAGGGCCATTCTCAATTTGTTCATATGTGAGTAGTTTGATAAGACCTCTCAGCATTGAATATAAACTTCAGCAATGGAGATTATTCATTGACTCATCAAAGACCAATTTAAAGGCTGTCCTTTTGCATAAGGGAAATTTGTTACCTTCTATTCCACTCGGACACTCAGCTGAAACAAAGGAAACGTACTCTAGCTTCAAGGATATATTAAGGTATGTCAAGTACTGTGATCATCAATGGAATATTTGTGGAGACTTAAAAGTCATTACAATGTTGATAGCCATACAGCTTAGCTTCACAAAATATGACTGTTTGCTTTGTGAGTGGGATAGCAGATGTCGTTCCTTGCATCACAGGAAGGCAGACTGGCCATAAAAAAAGCTAATAACTGATGGGAAAATGTTCTTTATGAGCCCCCAGTTGACCCACACAAAATCCTAATACTACATCTCCATCTCAAGCTCGGCTTAATGAAAAACTCTGTGAAACCCATGGATAAAGATAAACCTGGATTCCAATATATCAAAGACAAATTTCCGAAACCCTCCGATGCAAAATTTCGAGAAGTTATATTTGTCGGTCCTCAAATGACACAGGTTCTGCAACATGGTACCTTTCTAGAACTTTTTGGGGAGAAGAAAAGAGCTGTTTGGTGTTCTTTTAAGGCTGTCGTGAACAACGTTTTAGGAAAACCATCGTTCGGAAAACTATAAGGAACTGGTAGATGATATACTGAGGGTTTACCAGGAACTTGGATGCAACATCTCATTATCAGGTTCCAACGGTAGGATTCTTTCAAGATACAGAGAAAAAGTTGAACTTTGTAGACCTGTGATATTCCTCTAATATAATGTGAGGTAAATGATTTGGGTTCTAATGTCGTTATATCGGGCTTGCAGTGGTTTATGAGCTCTCACTTTCTGTAAAATGCTTCTTATGGCATGCGTCAAACAATTCCTCTAACAACTGAAACCCAGCTCTTCAATTTCACATGATAAAATTACTTTTACTGGAAGGAGAGGGTGCTAAGGTGAGTCTCAGTTCCCATAAAACCAGTCGTTTAGAATAAAAGCATCTATTTGACCATAGATGACAGTCTTCTTACAAGAAGATAAACTTGTAAGATAAACCTAGAAGAGTAAACCTTAATCCTAAATCCTGTTTAGTGCATCAGAGTTCCAGTAGTGAAATGGAATGGAGAAATTAAAAGGTCGATGCCACTTAGCACATTATTTCAGGCAGGCAGAAGAAGATGAAATCCTTGTTGTCAATAGCTGAAATCACCTGGCTTATTAAGCAGGCTACTACAATATAGAACACTTGAGAAAACTCTGTATATCTCTTATCAACATTTCATTCAAATGAAGACGCAAAGGAAGAAACAACCGCTAACTCTGGGGAATAACCCTGGTGGGTGAATTGAATGAAAAAAATTGGAAGAAATAGACTCAAGCTTTGGCCAACGTTTTCTCCTTAGTTTAGTAAAAAACAACTCCAAAAATAGTGCAAAACTGCTTCAGTTTTGTGTCATTGATAGCTTTTCCACTGCAACCACACTACAAGGATAAACACATGGGTATCTCCTGGTGGTCATACTAAAAACCAAAATAACTATTTTTTGAAATGATATGCTTGGTAAGTTGAAAATATGTCGTGTCTACAACTCTGCAGATTTTGGCTCAGACCATTCACTACTTTTCTCTAGAACTATTTTAAGTGCCAAAATAAAAAAGGATGTTGAAAACCAAGTCTAGAATATTTGATATTGTCAAACTTGATGATAGGCCTAAATGCAAAACAACACCAAGTAAATATTGATGGCCATTTTGAGCCATTACAATCGTTAAACTGGGATGTAGACGAACTTTATGAAAAATCTAAGAAAATCACCAATGAGCTAACAAAAATAAATTGTGTCTTTCCTTGGTCTTGGAGATCTTAGATTGCCTTCATATTTTACGTGGGAGCTAATCATGATTTTATGTAGCATTGGTGTTCTTTTCCAACATGTGAAAAAGAATCTGTTTAGACCTAGAATTCCGGAAGGTTTAGTTACTACAGATGAGATTAGGGTGAAGGATACGGAGAGATTTTTCATTACCCGGGGAACAGGGACCCGGAGAATTTTATATAAAAACAGGCTATGTCCTACTGTAAGGTTTTGGAGTATTATGGTTGATAAAGCAACATGTATTTTTCAGGAAGAAACTGAGTGTCTGCTTTCAATTTGTCAACGAATATACTGAATATACTACTTATGAAGAGTTTTTTGTTTTCCAAAAATTGAACAAGATGGATACACAGCCAGTGCTTAACCTTCTCATTCCTGTCCTGCAGAACTGACAACTAGATCTTTCTAGTTGGTTGGGCAAAGATACAATACCAGTTATGTCATGAACAGCAATACGAATGGCTTTACAATAGTTTCAGATAATTACCTAAATGCAACGTGTGTGCGTTGCGGTTCAAATGTTTTAAGCCTAGCAATCGCTGGGGAATGCAAAAATATGGTATCAATTGAAGAGCTCTACAACAACTTTACCAAAATAACAAATTTTATTGGGGATGGCACTCAAAGAAAAGAGATTTTAAAGAAGACTGTGGCTAGTGGAAAGAATAAAAATTGGTTATTTTTCTTACAGAAACAGAGATTAAGAATGAAAATGACGATACTTCTACTGACGAGAGATAAGATAAGGATCTTTAAGCTTCTAGTCGAAGTGTGACTAAGAAAGATTTTTGATTTTTAAAAACTGTGTCCAACATGAAAACTCCAGGGTAGAGAATTTTTAGCATTAATAGCAAAGTAATCTATTGTATCGTAAATACTCTAAGTCATAACAGCAATGATATGCCTCAGAGTATTTAGGATATGCCCTATCATACAGTTGCTTACTTTAAGACCCACAATTCATGGCAGCTCCAGTTGTTGGGCACCATATTCTGACTTTACCGCTCCAGTCACTAAGATACACCAGACTGCAAACTGGTAAAAGTCAAAGTGGGTAATAACACAGTGAGAAAATGCATTGGAGAAGCAAGAACAGATGAAGTTTGGAGAAAGGTTTTAAAAGGATTGAGGAAATAGTAGAGACAATCGGTATTTGATTCAGAACCCGCTGTGTGACAAGCGTTCAGTTCCATCCTACAAATTCACGTCACTGCAAGAAGCAATCAAGCTCAGATAATTTCAAAATCAGTGTATACTTTCCATTCATTGATCATGTAGCAGACGAGCTACAGACAAGATCTGCCAACGCTTAAAAGAAACTGATTGCAGTCCAGAACCTAGTACCAATGTATCTAAATATATTTTGACACTCGAAAAAATAAGATTTAAAAATGACTAGTACTAAAACGTCTTGCTGTTTATTGGTAAAGATAGCCTCCCTGCAGAAATTTCTAGATAAAAAACATTACTCACCATTGCTTGAAAACGACAAGCCAAAAATCGCAAGCCATGCTTTAATTCAATGCTGAAAAAGGTTTTAATCAGCAAACAACAAAGCAATACAATTTTTTAGCCTGTAAAGGAAGTGTTTCGTGCGAGAGAGCTTTCTCAGTAATGCGACGGTTTAACATTGGGAATTGAGCATCCCTGTCAAGGGAACAGTTGAGTGGCTTACTAATACTGATGCTTTACAAAGAAAACAAATTCATTCTTTCTTCTGAAGAAGTTTATGAAAGGAAAGGAAACTGGCGAACGACGAGTGAATGACTTACACTTAGATTTTAACCGGACACAAAAGTCAAATGAAATTCTTGAAAAGTTTAGTTTCGTATAATTTATGTAGATTAAAGCTGATTGTTGGCACTTTGTAGTTGAATTTATGGAAATAAAGGGTTTTTTGTTAATTTTAGAAGTTGTCCATACTCTTTATACGTTAAAAGTATTAAAGCATCGGTTGCAAATCACACTTTACTTATAAACTTTAGAATGAGGACCACAGCGTTTTAATTACATAAGTGTTATGTATCAGAAGGAAACACACGCAGAACACAAGAATAAAAGGACTGTACTTTCAATACGACACCCTAAAACGAGGTGCATCTGTAACTCTTGACTGAAACACAAGGCCATTTTTCTAAGATTTCGTCCGTATTTACACTCTATGTACAAAATATTAAATTGGTAAATTACATCATTTTTACTCAAATAAATTGCTTACACAGGGAATCTACTGATCCCAAAACTAATTTTGTACCAATCACTGTAAGAGCTCAACATGGGACATGCTGACTCACTAATGTGATTTCATAATCTCAACTAGGACAACAACCCCATTGTGGGTGTTGCTGTGACTACAGTGGGTACACGTCAATAAGCTTGGCCCAACCTACTTTATCCTTGTCTTTATTAACGGACTTCTTTTTTAAGTGAAACTTTGATTTACACTGCTGTCATCTCTAGACTCCATTCACCATAATGACCCTCAAGGTACTCATTGCCGAACGAAAAGAATTGCTCTTCTTTCTCAATCAATTTCTCCTTGCAGGTCAAGTTTTCAAATATTTCAAGTTTTTATGTTAAGGGTTTGAACGAGCTCATTTGAAAGATTTTGATTTTATCCTTTTTTCAATTATTCTGGCTTCAAAGCCCAACTGAAAACAAGTTATTAAAATTTAAGTTTTACCATGGGCCTATTTTGTTGGGAAAACATTTGAGCATTTCGTTATAGAGAACTATATAGAAAATATATAGAAATATTATAATACTCAATCTGCAGACAGTACCGTTTCGCCCTTTGTGGGCTCATCAGTGCAGCAGAGAGCTTCTGAGACATAACTCTCTGGCCATGTTGCCGGAGCAAACACAGTCTAAAGAGTTACTGTGTACTGTGGGATCCTGTCAGAGTGCTCAAACTATGCAAGCGCAGTGAGCTCCGCATTACGCAAGCAACAGGTCACCGAATCTCAGAGAGAGTGCTCAACCAAACTTTCGTGAGGGAGCGTAATACTCATATTATANAGAACTATATAGAAAATATATAGAAATATTATAATACTCAATCTGCAGACAGTACCGTTTCGCCCTTTGTGGGCTCATCAGTGCAGCAGAGAGCTTCTGAGACATAACTCTCTGGCCATGTTGCCGGAGCAAACACAGTCTAAAGAGTTATACTGTGGGATCCTGTCAGAGTGCTCAAACTATGCAAGCGCAGTGAGCTCCGCATTACGCAAGCAACAGGTCACCGAATCTCAGAGAGAGTGCTCAACCAAACTTTCGTGAGGGAGCGTAATACTCATATTATAATATATATATATATATATATATATATATATATATATATATATATATAATATATTACAATATGATAATATATAATATTAAAATATTATAATATATATTATAGAAAATGTCAGTTGATGCAAAAAACACATTTGCTAATTGGATTAAGTAAAAGTGGTTTAAGATAGAAGGACAAAATTTACAAACAAATTTGTAAACAATAATTAAATTTTTTGAAACTAATTTTGAATATCGAGTTTATTGGCATTGTAACTAGAAACAAAATAACAACAAGAAAAAACCTCACAATGACATATTTGATAAAAATTATCACATCAGAAATTTGTAAATCCAGTTCTAAAAATCGTTTGATTGCTTTGTTACCATGGCAGTACGATGATTACATGGCAACAGGGAAAATAAGTTTAATTTTTTTGTTATAGCTTTATATTGATAAGTAACAATTTTAAACATTACAAAGTTTTCTACATGAATTGTAAAGAGAATTTTGCAAACTCATTAACAACCATTGTTATATCAGTGCTTAGCGACGCAGCCGCCTTTGATTCGGCCAGTATGTATCTTGATCCTGCTGAGAAAAATGACATTGGCAATCTAGGGAAACCATCATTATCAGGTTCCATCCTCATGAAGGGTTTTATGCAATGATCCGCCATGTTGTATGATGTTGTGCAGTCCTCATTAAATTTAATATTTCAATCCAGTCTATTTATAGATATTACTAACCCATGATGTTCTAAGTCTTCCTCAACTGCATTTTCCATTAATTTTGCAATCCAGTAAAGCACTTTGGGAATTTTCTGCAGATTACATGGCTAAACTATACCAAATTTTTCTTTTTGATGTCATTCACCGTTGGTCTTTTACCTCATACTCTTGGTAGCACTTCAACATTAGTGACTTCTTCTATCCATGGTATCTTTAATATTCGTCGATAACATCACATTACAAATGCTTCCAATCTATTAAGTGACGTTGTTGACAATATACAAATCCCAAACCATACACAAGGGCAGAAAACACACATTACACAAGTAACCTTTTTCTTATTGGTAACCCAATTTTCTTTGATGTTAATACTCCTTATATCCTAGTAAAGGCTATTCTGATTATTTGAATGCATCCTCGTATCTCATGTCACATTTGCCATCATCAAAGGTTAGTTCTTCCAGGTATTGGAAATTGTCTTACTTGTTCAATCATATCCCCATCTATTGTGACGGTCACTGTGAGTTTATGGCATCTTTTGTTATGATCAGTGCTTTAATTTTCTTTGCATTTATCTTCAGGTTGCAATGCTTACCAGGAGAATTCAAAGGGTAAAAATCTAATTTTGGCATATGAACTTTGGCATAAATCAAAACAAATATCCTTTACTTAGAATTTACCATAAATAAACTCTATTTTTCTAAGAAAAACTCTCCTAAGAATACTATGGTTAAAAAACAACAGATCTGTAAGAATACTGTGGGAAAATGCTTAAGGTGAAAAAAAATTAGGCAAATATTTAATAATGTCGTGTTTTCAAAATGTGGTGCCATGAAATGAAAAATGACTAAAAACTAGCAATCGTTAAATCAGTTGTTTATTCTTCAAAATACATGTTACATATCTGAGCTAGAAAATGGAACATTTCAAAACCCATTTGTCTGGTGTCAAGTTATTCTGACTATTCTTATAGTTCATCTGATTGTGTCTCACGATGATCAATGAATAAAATGTCATCGTTTTTTGTGACATCTTTTCTACTATCATCACAATTAAACGTCTGTACCATTTGATGATTGTTATCGACGGATTTGGGGAAAGAGGGCTCAATAGAAGAAGACGGTTGGACATGATATTGAGGTAGTACTTAGGGCTGGGGGTTTTTTTTGCAATTTGTTCCACCAACAGTTGTCGTGCGGCCTGGTTTCTGCCAAACATTTTCGCGCTAGTTATCATGCTTTTCTTTAGGAAGTATATCTCAATTTTCCCCAGCCGAATAAGAAATCAGTATTAGCCTCTCTTTCGCTGAGAATGTTGTTTTCGTTGCAAAACCAACGATCTCCATTTTCTTCATTTTCAAGCCAATGTTTGTGTTCCTTTTTGACTAGACTTATTAGCACCAGAGTATATCCACCATCTATGGGTTGCCAGAGATCGGTGACACCAGGTAGGCCAAACCATAGCAAACCAATTAAGTCATGAATAGACTTTTTGAAACTTTTTTCTGTGTGAGAAGAAAGACCGTCTATGAGGAGAAGAAAACTTCCCACCTCTTTGTCTTCGACAAAACTTGCCAATGTTTTCCCTACCCATTGATTACGTACGTCTACCCATTGGACTGAAAAAAATACAAAGCTGCCAGGGTTCCATGCTTTTCGTTGGACTTTAGATATGGAAATTATTTTCTCACGAAATAATACTTTGACCCGTAACATTGCTTTTTAAAAGCATTGCCGTTTCTCAACTCCACTATCTGAAAAAATATTTAAAGACATTTTAGGTATGTTTCAACTTGTCACAACTTGATGTTCTATCATATTGTGAAACATTTCCTCCTCCTCACAGAATACATTAATAATAAGGAAGGAAAAGAAACAACACAAGTAAATCAAAGTAAAGGACAGCTTCCATCTCTTTCTGCTGATAAACAAGAATGACTAAATACGTTACAATTAGTTCATGTAGCTGAGGCACGAAACTGTCTTTACACAATCATAATGGCAACACAATCACAAATACAATCATAACAGATCTGCATGATCACTTTCTATCTTCTAATGCCCTTTTCCTTATCCTCCACACTGATGTCAGGCATTAGTATGTATTGAAACTTTGAGTATCCTGCAGCCTCACCGAAGTATGTAACCAAGCAATAACCTGAGGGATTCTTGACAAGAAAACCAGGTTTGAGATATTCTGCAACAATGGCTAGATCCTCTGGTTTACGAAAAACACCAAGTATTTCAAGCTCATCAAACTTGTGAAGCTTGTTCCGGGAGTATTGTGGTATCCTTCCTTTTCGTTGTGATGGTTAAACATTGCCCATGTTCGCCCTTGCACAAACAGGGCCAAGAGCACCACTGTAACCTATAAATGAAGGTTGAAAGATGGATTGATATAAGGTTGAAGAAGCTAATGTAGATGTCAGCCAGGAGTTGCTGTTCCTGTCAGATGTTGATGAGGCGGGTTTAGGAGGCTTCCGCTCATAGTATGGATGTTTCTGACTTTGAAGTGTCAGGTTGAAGGGTCAAAGTTAGGAAGGAGCCACTTGCGTGCAGTGAGCATTTGTCTACAGAACTTTTAGTAGATCAGTCAGGTTTGGAATTCTGATCTGCTGTCCATTGTTCTGGAGATAGTTGGCGGGGGTCAGAGGTTTTCATGGAAGTGTTTGTGCAACCTGAACTGTAGGTATGTCAGATTGGCCAACCTCTGGATGTACTTCAAGTCTGAAGTATTCACCTGGCCAAATTGTTTCATTCAGGGTTCTCAAAACATGTGTATTAATAATGTGGGTGGCGTACGATATATTGCTGTGGTGTGTGTTTTTTTAAGTGTAAGTACTGTTATCATGGAAACCAAGTTCAGTTTTCGTCCCATACCTTTGTGTTACCAGGGCTGGAAGGTCTTTCTGAATGAGGTGAAGCCAGAGTAATCCAACGAGGTTTTCCGAAGTTGGAAGAAGCTTCTTGTCTTGGGCAAGTGGATTTGCATGGTGTGTTAAGCCAGAGGTGGTGAGCAAGAGACTATCTTCTACAAAGGCTACAAGGCGATCCTAAAGGTCTCTCAGTCGTTCATCAGTGTTAAGATGGATGTTCACAAGGTCAATGAAATGGGTTGTGGCTGAGTGGAAACAGTAGTGGGCTTGAAGCCCTGGTGGCTTTCCATATGTCGTACAAGGAGGTTGAGTTCTTGGTAATAGTGTTTCTTGAGATGAAGGGCACAAATTTGCTATCTTTCCAAGCATTAAGTCAAGTTGAGACTTTCTGGGATGCAGTGTGACCATAGAGGGTATCTTTGGTGTCGTCATCAAGTCCTCTGAAAGGTGTGGCTCAGGTTTCCTTAGTCAATGAGCAACCAGTAACGAAAAATGGTGCAAAGTCTGGATACAGGGAAAGTGTGTAAATAAAGTTTTGTTTCAAACTCTTAGAATTCCCAATGGTCTCAGCTCTTGTCAGACTATTGCTTTGGAGGACCCAATGTGGCCATGTTGTATTAATACAAAATACAAGAATGTTCTTAGGGATAAATCCAATGTCTAATTGAAAAAGATAAGAGTATAAGTGTTAAAGAAAGGTTTCACAAACCAATTTACTTTCTTCCTCCTTGGAAGTTATTATGGATGCACAATATACAATCAACAGAAGGCGTTTGTTTGCGTAGAGATTGACATTGTTCTTCTTGAGTCGTGTGAGTTCGTATCTTATCACTGTCACCACGTTACTAAGGAGGAAGACGAAGAAATAATACAAGTTAATTAAAGTAAAATATAAAGTTCATCTCTTTCCCCTGATAAGCATGAATAACCTAACACGCTACAATTGGTTCATGTAGCTGGGGCAAGAAACGGTCTTTATCGAATTATTCTGATAACAAGGGGCCGCCCAGGTCGACGATACATAGTATATATGTTACCTTATATACTATACATACTGTGTATGTAGGCCTTCAAATTGTATTTAGAGAAAGTTTGAACAATTTATCAGGCTGACTAATTTATGTGTTATGCTGGTGTTCTTTGCCATATTCAATGAATTAATGTCTTTTTTGTGCGCTTTGCAGGTAAATGTCTTGACCAATAAGTGTCCATTTATTCCAATGGCAGGAATCGACATAATTTGGAATGTTTTCTATCATCGTACTAGGGGACATACATCCCTCTCTGAAGTTTGTCTGCCATTATCATAATGCTTTGACCTTTTCTTGCTTCTTTGCTTCTTTGTTTTGTTCTCATTCATACATTTCAGCGACGTAAAAACAGTGGTAACGTGTTTTTCAATCTCCATCTCTACTATTCATCAACTCTCTTTTGATAGTGGTAGTCTTGGCTTCCAGCCAGTGGAAGTTGACACGATTGTTCTTAAGCAATCTTTATTAAAGACCTCTTCAAATCGTTGATGGAGATTTCGGTGTTTTGTGGTTGAATGTTTTTTTTTATTGAAATAGCTTTCGAAGAAAGACAGCTATAGTGGGACATTTTTTTCTTCTTTCAGCCACTTAGATAGCAAGGATTAGGAGATCATACAATTTTTGCCAATCTCAACTTGAGACATATTTGTCCTTTGAAGTTCATTAATAATAGTTGATTTTTGCTATTCAGTGTTGGATCCTCTTGTGACTCTTTCTCCTAATTCTTTTTTCTTCAGCTTCCACTCAACTTGTTTCATGAAATCACTTACCACTCCTTTACAAATCTCTTGTGATAATTCTAAATGTTCGTTGCTTTTTACAAGCCCAGAATTTCTTTTTTCCCCTGTGTAAGCAAATGTGTGCACAAACATTTTTGGTTGACAATCTTTTTGCTGCAGTACTCGCATATACACATAAATTTGTTATCATACGCATAGTCAGGAATGCCAATCTTTGTTATTAATTACCTGTGATTTATAGACTATATATATAGGGTTTTCAGCATGACGAGAGTATGAATTTTCAGAACACGTGATTTCTCTGACGGTAGTCAAAGGAATCGTTCATTCTTCTGATTCATGCTTTAATTTCGATTTTCCCAGATCATTTACAATAAAATCTACAATTTCAGCCCATAGTTCTCTATCAGATGCAAGTTGCCTCAACTTTGCTATATCTTAAAAAGATTTGAGTCCTTTCACAGGCATAACTGATGAGCTTCTTTCACTCTTTCTCCAGCGTGATTGCCCAGTTTTTCTGGGCCTTCAAATTTCTATCATTCTGGAAATAATTTGGCATACATCTTGGGAAGATATAGTGAGATTCAATCTCAGAATATGGTCGAAAAGCTTCACTTTAGCTTGCTCTATTTCTTACGACAGTGGCTTAGTGTTTGGAATTTCAAAGAGCTACTGATTGGATACTTTCTGTTTCAAATTCAAGTTCCAAACTTTTTCCTGCTGTTTTCGGTGGAATGAATTAAGGGATTCTTGATGAACTTTGTGAAGCCTAAATGGCCCCAAGGTCTTTGCAAATTTCTTCCAAGGTTAAATATTTTTACAGTTTACTAAACAATAAGGATGATAATTATTTTGTCTTCATTAAAATTTTAAAACATGCTTGAATTTGAATGAAATAGCAGATAACCCTTCAGTTTCATTACTGAAGGCACTATTGAAATTTTACATTTTCAGTCGCATTCCATAACCTTGATTTAGCTTTGTTGTTTTGTGGCGTTTTAATCCAATGTTATATAGGAAATCTTCTTAAGTTTTTTTTTCTGAGACACTCCGTGTAACGAAAAAAAGATTTTCAATATAGAGAAAACAAAACAAAGGACACCATGACTAGGGAACCCGAAATATTGCATCTATTTTTCGGAAAATGGCGGGAAAAAATCCCGAAAATAGCATTTAATAGCAGATTGAAAATTGTCAAGTTCTTAAGGAATATGCAAGCTAAAAGGCTCGTTTCTATTTTTATTCAAGAGACTTGAAGCCAGCGCAGTCACTCAGACAAACGTCGCTTGAATAAAAAGGGCATTCATGCACACGTGGTCCATCAGTGTTAATTGAAACATAGAGCATTTACTTGCTTGATCGTTTCCTCTTCCAGTCTGTTTGAGGAGAGCAGGGAAGTGTATGTGGACGCTCCACTGCTGAGCTGTTCGATGGGACGGCGAGAGCTGTGACCGTGTGCTTTGAGAGGTTAGGCATTCTGTGTCATGCATCTCCAGAACTGGATGACATCGTTTTTGCAGACTTGGTCGTGCAAGAGAACAGCCTTTTTGTACTTCGATTTCTGCTTTGACTGTTTCAATGCCAATGCTGTCAACGTTTAGACCAGTCTGAGCCAGTGTCTTTACCTCCAGCACCAGACACTGAGCTTTCACTGGATTTAGAACACGAATAGCGCGTGAAAACGGTAATGCTGGGTGCTTGCTAATCTCTACGTACAAGGCAAGTTTGTTTGCTGTGGCAGCAAAGATAGCTTTGAAGCGCTTATTTTCGCCTGTGCATGTATCAGCCTGCACTCCTAGATAAGTTAAGAAGTCGCTCGCTGTATCATAGGTTTCGGATGAGAGAAGGTCCGATTTCTCCAGAGTAAACAAAGTTTGTCTAAACCTGTCTGCTTGAACAGCGATGAATTGAACATCCGAAGCGACGTCAACACCCTGGTCGTTGAAACTTCCAATTCTCTTTTAACAAACTCCTCATAGCGACACACGTGCTTCGCGTGGTATATGCAGGCATTCAACCAGGTTTCCCATCTGGCCACCACTGGTTCAGGATATAGTGCGGGATTCTTCACTTCCTTCTCCAGCAGCAACTTCAAATACCTCAGCTTTCACCCCGGAGACTTACACAACAGCTTCTTCAACAGTGATACGAGGTTGTTTCGTTTGGGAAAGTATTGCGAAAGACTTCGTCAACGAGCTGAACAGTGTGGGACCAACAAGTGATGTGCTGAGCATTTGATACAGTGTTGAAAGCACGTAATGGTAGGCCTTTAACTTATAGGCTGCGCTATCATAGATGAAAGCACGCGCTTCTTCAAGCCTATGTCAAAGTCACTCAAGCATTTGACAATAGCACGCAAGACTGTAGAGTTGTCAAAATTTTCTAGAAAAATGGTGCCGATGAGATAGAACTTTTCCGTCTTTGTTACATCTAACGCTTTGACTAAAACATTCAGAACATATCTTTGCTCAGCATTGCAGTTTCATCGATGCACACAGCAACTGGCTTGCACTTTAGTAGCTCCTTAAGCTCTTTGTGATGATCCTCGTGGACTTTTTGAACATACCCTTCGTGAAGCGTATTAGTTTTCGGGATAGCCCCGCCATTCCGAGCGTGCTTTACAAAGAAGGCACGTAGAGGCTCACAGTCCACTTTTTCTAAAGGGATTTTGCTGCAGTAAACGCCTATGACAAGATCAGTTAGAACTTTCTGACGTGCAGCAGTTGCTTCATTGCATTTCTTCATGCAGGTCCCCATCGTGATCTGTATTGGAAAAGAGAAAGTAAGATGTGTCGAGATTTAAGCTCTTCATACATACGTGTATCAATTTAAGTAACTTGCAAGCAAGCACGTTTGCTAACAATTAGCAACTTAACGTGCATTTTGTGAAGTTAATATTATAGCCCATTAATAGAGTTAGACCCCTCTACTATGTATTGTAATCACGTTACGATTCGTAAGAAGTGTTTGTTCCCATCGGAGTAAGCTGTTATGTTTATCCTGTAGAATAGATATACTATAGCCAATTAATCAGTTCATGTACATGGTGTATTTCCTTTTTTCATTCATTCATGTGCCTGTCATGAATGTGCTTACACTGCGAAACGACAGGTTTCTTCGACTCATCGTACTGAAACCATTGCTAACAACTCGAGTCTCGGATACATTGTAACTACACCAGATCCCGTTTAACATTTTGTGCCACTAACCTGTTTTGATTTATTTGCAGGAGGCTCAGCGACAGTTGGTGAGTCCTTGTGCTTCATTTCCTTAAACTTGCGTTCCATTTCCAGATGTTACTTCGAAAGAATATGACTGTCGATCGCAAACTTTTTTTGCAAGCAAATGAAAGGGAGCATATAGAACAAAACAAAATGCCACCATCCTCATGGAACAGGCCCTGCATGTACTGTTTGACTCGCTGCTTAACACTGATTTTTTTCGGCCCATCTTGCCGTTTCTTCCGTGTCCAGATGTTTGACTGTACGAATTAATACCAAAGAGGTTTCAAAATTCACACAGTATTAGAGTACGTGTAGATGGCGATCGAGTTTTTGAAAAGGCAGCACATGCTTGCATTAATATAGGGGAGTCTATATTTTTGCATTTTTATGCATGGGGTTGTATGGGTAAATAACTTGGTGTTACAGCCTTCAATTTCTGAAACTTTAAAGCCTTCAAAGCTAGAACGTGCCAAACGGAACTACTAAAGAATTTCTGTGTCGATAGACAGCTTGCACGTGAAGGCTTTTTTCTGTTGGCGTTCCTTTTAAAAAAATGTTTGGATCATTTGATATCTGACCATGTGAATTGGGTTGATTTCATAACTTGATAACTTGGTACATTATGAACTGGATTTAAGGTTGGTGTTTGAGAAATCATTGGAATAAAATGTAGAATTTTCGAAAAATAGCAGATTATAGCAAGAAAAATAAAAATAGCATTTTGCAGCGAAAAATTCGAAAATAGCAATTTGTAGCAATTTTTCGGGTTCCCTGACCATGACTCTCATTGGCATTTCTTTCCTCCAGCCTCAATTTCATTTTGATGCCCAATGTATTACCAGCGAGGCTCATTTCCCTAAAGGGCACTGAAGTGACTGGATTCTCTGCAAAGAAGTTTCGTTTTCCACCAAGTCGAAGGTAAAATCCAAAGAGAACTCTTTAGAATCGTGTTACTTGCTATTTTTGAGTGTTTGATGTCATTTGCCGATGTTTTTGTAGGCAACTTTTAAAAAAAGCGAGTTTTAAAGAGTGACTGAAAATCTCTAAGTAGTATCGTCTTCTCCGAACAGAAAAGACATGTTGGGTGGTCGACCACCTTACTAATTATAATAATCCTTGTAATCTTTTCTCCCCGCGGTTGAAAAGATTAAACCTCATTGTACGTTTATCAGAACGTTTATTTGAGGTTAGTAGTTTATTTGTTAAGGCGACTGTAAGTCGTAAAATGTGGTGGAATCTAACAGGATACAAACGAAAAAATGAAGGGGCAAGTAAATTACCCAGTGTCTTGTACGTGCGAAAACTTCGCCCTGCAGTCACAAAGTGCCGTTTCGTTACATATTACTTGCAGTCATTTAATTTCAGAAAATTCGTTGATTTACTATTGCTGGTAGGCGTATGCTCATCCATGCGTTCAGTATCTTGGTTAAGGCATAGGAAAGTTCATCTCCGGGTGAAGGGTCAAAGGTGTGGTCTTGACTTTTGTAAGTTGGCCGTGATGTTTGGGTTTCACCAGATCTTTTCTTAAGTATTTGTCCACCCCCAGTGAGTCATTTCCTAAGTCGCCACTTAATTGATAATACTATTGGTGCCATTATTACTTCCCTCTCCGAAAAGACATGTGGAATTACACTTCATTTTTTTTCCCTTGCAGGATTTGCATTTTGTCATTTTTGCATATTTTGGCACACTGCCACGTTTGCACTTGTAGCCTTGATCCACTCATGCCGATTTTGCTGCAACAGCTGATTGTAGAGATAACTGTTTGTTTGAGACTAACCAAAGCGTAGCCCCTGAGGCCACATTCCTCACATTCCATGACATCTACCCTTTCTCTCTCCCTCAACCATTCCTCAATCAGCCTTTTACCCACAAGTGTGCATGTATTTTAAACTTAGACAATCAAAAGTACCCAGTTCTGTTACAGCAGCAATTCAGTCATGCCCCACCCCCCTGATCTTCAGATCACACTCTTCATACTTCTCACACATACTCAATCTCATCCAAACATCACTCACCCCTCCAACTCACCCTCCCCAGACTGATAGTCAATTGCCCACACAGGTGGTCAGCAGCACCTCTGTGGTCATCCACTGCCTTCTTATCATGCCTTTGCCCACTGTACCATCACTTCTTCCACAGTGTCTCTGACAGGTGCTTGAACTACATGATATTTAGAGATCTCCATGACCTCAGTGTCACGCTCCCTGCTCCTTATGCTCATTAAGGCCAACCACCTACCTAACATCTAATATATGTTGTGGAATTCCTTCTTCCTCAAAATTGTTATTAGATATTATTCCAGTCATCTTTCCTCTATCCCACTGAATGGTACAGCCTGCATTTGGGTGTTTAAATCACACCACTTATTATACCCTTATTTTTGTTTGCTCCCTGGTGTTCCTTCTGTTGTGACCAATTCCCACCTCCATTGATACTTAAAAAGGGAAAGTTGTGGGACTGCCCATTCATCTTGACCATTTCTTGGCATCGTACTGTACCAAAAGACTGCTTCAAATAGACTTACTCCTTCATTTTCTTCAATGATACAATTTCCTAACCCCCTTAGGACATGACATAATTAAAAGTGCATACTAAACAAAGGGCATAAAATTAGATGCTGGAAATTATGTCATGGGTATGCATTTATAATGAACAACTGCAGTTCTCCTGTACATCATAGACTATTAAAACTATACATTTTCTGAAAGGAAAATGAATTATGAATGCAATAAGATCAAAATAAAGACCCTACCTTGATTCTGCTGGCTGCAGTACTCAAAC
>RDPX01000058.1:1413788-1455910 GCA_003991215.1 Morbakka virulenta | reverse complement strand
AAATTTGTATTTGTGACTGCACATGGAGGAGGCTTGGTGGGAATGGGTATTGGAGGTGTTGGGTTAGTAAGTATGTTTACTTGTTGAGTTGAATTTGTGCATGTGGTTGCTGGTTTGGGGTTTTGTTGAGGAGACTGAATGCTGAGGTGGTTTTGTATATAGAGGGTATGGCTTTTTGGCTGAGCTTGGAACTGGTTTTGTGAGTGAGATTTTATGTAGAGATGGCTTTGTGGATCTGATCTTTTGCAGAGATGGCTTTGTGACTGTAGTTGTACATGTAGGCTTTGTAGATATGAGCTTTGTTGGAGATGGTTCTGTGGGTGTTAGTTCTGGTGGAGTTAAATTTGCACTTTTGACTGCATGTGGATAAGGCTTTCTGGGAATGTGCATTGGTTTAGTAGATTTGCTTACTTGTGGAGTTGAATTTGTGCATATGATTGCTTGTGTGTGTGATTTTGTTGAGGAGGCTGAATGCTGTGATGGTTTTGTTTGTAGGTATCTTGGTGGCTGTATGTGTGATTTATTCCCTAACTGCGTTTGCATGAGGGGATGAGGTAAATGTGTAAGTGACAGTTGTTGTTGTGGTATGTGTGAATGATGAGATGGTGCATGTGCTACTTGCTTTTTACAATCTATCAAATTTAAAATGTTTCTATGTATAAAACTTGCCAGCTTTTCGTTGCACTTCTCTACCAAGTGTAAATTGTCTTCAAAGAAGAGATTATTGTTTAGATTGCCATTTGGCATAGTCCAGTCTTTATCTAATTCTAAGAAATTAAAATGATTGTATATCGTTACCTGGCACCATCTTTTAATCTTATCATTTACAGTAAGAATGTTTTCTCTTATTTGGCCAGTTTTAGGACCACAAGGTAGAATGCCATTTAAAAAAATCGTCGATTCTGGTTTGGCTTTGCGAACGGCTTGAGCAACAGCGATTATTCCGTTTGCAATTTCAAATGGACTGTCTCTCCCGATGTTATTTGTCCCACATAGGATAACACATATACGCATATCCTTTGGAATTTCCCCATTCATGACTCTCCAAAGGACATGTTGGGTTCCATCTCCTCCGATTCCATAGATAAGGGCTCTGGCTTTTGATGATGGCCCAAAGTATTTTGACCAAACACGCCGATATCTTAGCAATCCACTTACAATCGAATCTTCAATTAAAACTATGTTGGTACCTCCAACATTTGATTCCTTGACAAAATTTTCATGCTGGATGTACCATCCCTCTTTATGGTATCAACAAGTGGGTCGAGAGGTTTGCTGTCGGTGTTCAGAGTTATGGAGCATTTTTTTTTTCGTCGTAAAAACTTATGTAATTCAGTCGGTTCTAAATACACATTGAAACTGCAACATTGTGCCTACCAACTCTATACATGTAAATTCATATGGATGATTTCATGGCAATATACTCCCTCTAACAATTACAGATTGTTTGTTTACTGCTCTGTTTTGAAATAATTCGCCATGTTGGAAGTTCTGGGAAAGACGTCGATGTTCACAACTAAAAATCCAAGTATTTTGAGACTCTTATCCTAAGACTATTATCCTTGGATAGGGCTGCTTTAAACCAAGTTTGAAAATAAAATTATTTAGTTAATATAAAAGCTAAAATCAAACAGTTGAAGTTGCAAATGTTAAGTCTATAATTCAAGAGCTATCCAAAGCATGACCGTCCTTCAAATTTCCTGCCATACTCGTGTCATTTTTGTTGAGGAGGTATATGATTGGACCAAGAATTAATCCCTGAGGTACCCAACATGACAAATTTCCAGGGTTTGAAAATTTTTTCCCAATGTTGACTGTGAATTATCCACCCTGAATGTAAGATTTAACCTATGAAATGGTAGAGTAACTGAAGCTCAGTCATGCCATTTTATCTAGTAAAATTTGTGATCACTTGTGTCAAATGCATTTGTAGATTAATCACTTAAATAGGGTAAGCAACTATCCATCAAGTGATGTGTTAAAAGCAGATTGGTATTTTTATATTCTGTTATCATCAAGGTTTTTTGTACTGGCCATGACTAATCTTTTCAACAGCTTTACAGAGGCAGATAAGTAAATTGATAGTCTTGGGTATCATCTTTTGATCTATTTTAAAGTCTTTTTAGTTTTGCTTTGTTATGAACTATAATTTATTATTATGAACTATTGTTATGAACTATGATTTATTATGAACTATGATTTATTATGAACTATGATTATTATGAACTATGATTTGCCAAGAACTCTGAACTTCTAATTTAGTCTGTTAGACTTCCTGTTGTGATTTGTATTTAGGTCAGCGGTTTCACTGTATCAACCGCCATTTTGTAAACTCATGATGTAGCACCCATTGATAGCTCAGTAAAGCCTAGTATTTACTGCAATCTTTGTGTCTTTATTCATTACATGCTTGTTTGCCTGCATCGAGGAATATGTATCACAGGATTAAGGGGTTGCTTGATTCAGTTATTTCTTTTGGTAAAGCAGCTGCATCATCTTTAAGAAATTTTCCAGCAAATTTATCTAGTTCTGCTACTTTTTAATGGTTTATGAAGTTTTAAGGCATGTTTAAGTGAGAATGGTTTAGAAAGGTGAAGATGTTTGCTCTTCTCCTCACTTGTCATTTTGTGTTATTTTAATGGTTTATTTTACATGAACTTGGCCACAATATCACCCACCAACAACCATAGACTGGTCTGGTAAGAATTTAAACAAGGCTCTGAAAATTATTTCTTTGTTCCTGTTGTCTCAATTTTAACGGACCATTCTTAAACAATCGAAATGAAATTGGACAACAGGATGGACTACTGATAAAGGGTGGCCAAACCATAGTGTTCTTCATGTATGCAGCCACAAGTCCTGAAGCAACTGCATGTTGCCCACTATGGTACAGACAAAAACCAAACTACTGGCTCACACAGTAGTATGCAGGGGTCAACATGCCCAGAAACTTTAAGAACCTGTAAACAATTTTATTACATGCTTAAAACACTAACCTGCACAGCAGTGAGAACCACAGCAGAGTCATGATGTGCTACCCCATGCTTGGGACACTATTTCCTCTGAATTGTTTTCTTGGGAAGGAAGAATGTACCTACTTGTTGGTCATACCTTCTTTCAATTCCTGATAGTTAAAAAGCTCACAAGCCATATTTAACCTCCTACAACATATTTTCAATGAATGCAGGATACCAATTAAATTCATTGGTGGCAATGAACTGCAGTTTGCTTCCAAGTAGTTTTATGAGTTAGGCTAAGCTTGTGACTGAACACACTACAACATCACTCCTTTTTTTCCATTTTCAATGGTTTTATTGGATGTCTAGTGGGAACAATAAAATATTTCTTTACAAAATGCTGTGAGACAGCCTCAGACATCTCCTAGCTCTCTTATTTGACCATGCCACGCCATTATCAACACACTTACCCTTCTTTGCAGAACTGCTATCCAACAGGAAATTCAAAACCACACTTGTTGCCAAGTACTCAATTATAATGACACCAGAGAGAAACATTCATATGAAACTATCCTCTGCTTACAACAAAAACCAACATGCCAAGCCCTTGCCACCCTTAACTACAGGCTTATTCATGAGAACCTGACCCCCATTACACATGCTTGGGAACTGGCCACAGTAATTTCAGCAACATGTTACCTGAGATCCTATCTACACCAAACATCGACTGGACACCTGCACTACAACAGACAGGACATTCACAAAGTACCTCCACAAAATCCTCAAATTGCACCACTTCATAGCACCACGGTATCATTTGGCTTAAATCAACCTCTTGACAGCACTTCTGCAGCCCAGATCATCACATCAACAAATCACAACACTGCTTTGTTCCAAGTGAACAGAAGGGGATGTTATATTAGTAGACAAGACAATCTTATTCTAACCTCATTGTGGGCTAATATAGTTCATTTGACCTTTTATGTTACTTTCACTTGTATTTTGCCCAATGTTCAGTATAAATGTAAATGTACCATCATTTAGTCAGCTTTTGGCATTTATATGTTAAAATTACTGTCTAAGAATATAACAAGGACTACATTAGATGTAAGAACTTTATCATGTCATGAGTTGTAAGCTTTTTCCAAGCTATGTTTTGAGAGATTACTTCTCTCATCATCAGCCTACTGAAGTGACAAGGTATGGTTGTTTTATACTTTGGCAATGTGGACCTATGTGTAGACAGGAGTGACACCATACCTTTGTTGTGTTTGTAGTGTTTCTTTCTTTAGTGCTGGAATCCATATTTCTGAAAGGAATGGTTGATTTCAAGTGCAAAATGTGATCTCTTGAAAAATCAACAAAAGAAAACAAAGGACTACCATCTTTTAAAACTGAAACAGATATAAACCATTAGTGGCCATACTTTACGTCCAGGTGTTGGGAGAAGTGATTTTATGTATACAGCAGTTATGCATGAAGTTACTTCATGTAATGATCTGCATGTTCCAGGCTTAAGGCTACAAACGCAAAGGATCAGCAAGCTCTCACTAATGAATTAGTTGAGCAAGAAGTTGATGCCTTTGTTGTTGGCATAGTTAGCACTCTCCTGCTGTTAGATTCAAAATAGTAGAGTTTCAGAAGGAGACACTAGAAGACCCATTGTTCAAAATTGTAATGAACTATATTAAAACAGAATGACAATTTGACTGCCATTCATATGCCATGCCATACTTTGATTACAATGCCAACCTGACCATTGCAAGTGGAATAAAAGTCCACAGAGACCATTTAGTTATTCCACTTAAGCTGCACTCTGAAATGCTGAGTTTTGTTCACAAGTGATGTACTGGTATCAACAACAATATTAAGAATACAGTACATAACTATCATGTATCTATTTGTCTTACATTTAAAGAAATCTGACCCCATTCACCCACATTACATACCTGCTATCCCATGGAGAAGACCTTTACAATTACCTGCTACTGAATAAGTCAAAGATGCAATGAAGCAAGCTTTTTCAAATCATGGGATACTAAATGTATCCAATAATACTGAAGTAGTATCCAACAATAGTTCTTGGCCTTTGGCTAAGATTAAGTGTAGAGCTCTGGTCTCTCCTTGCTTGGGGCTTTGGCTATAGGGCTGAACCATACAGGACAGGTGGTCTTTAGATGTTTGAGCCTTGGCTGAATACCAACCCAAAAGGAAGGGCCTTTCCATGGAAGGTCCTGAAGGGGCAATCCATATGTCTTGCATTTTATGGTGTCTTGCCTGCTTTCTGTCCCACTTTTTTTATCTGTATTTTCCTTTTAGGTCTTTCATAGATGTGAAAGACAAAAATGGCCCCACTGTTTACCAAGGGTTTCATCAATGAAAGACCCAGTATCTGACAATGGCCCCAAAGTTTGCATCCCTTTAATTGAGAAGCTTTGTTGATCAGTGGAATTTTTAGCACAGAATCACAAGCTCACCCATTTTCCCTCCCTGGAGGAGCCATGGCTTAATGGTTGTTGATTTAACAGTAGGCAGGTTGACAAATTTTACTGAAAATAAATCCACCCAAAATCATGAAATTTGTAAATGCCTGAAGGTTTTAGGAAAATAACAATTTGTTAATAACCCAAACGAAACAATAANACTGCTATCCAACAGGAAATTCAAAACCACACTTGTTGCCAAGTACTCAATTATAATGACACCAGAGAGAAACATTCATATGAAACTATTGTCTGCTTACAACAAAAACCAACATGCCAAGCCCTTGCCACCCTTAACTACAGGCTTATTCATGAGAACCTGACCCCCATTACACATGCTTGGGAACTGGCCACAGTAATTTCAGCAACATGTTACCTGAGATCCTATCTACACCAAACATCGACTGGACACCTGCACTACAACAGACAGGACATTCACAAAGTACCTCCACAAAATCCTCAAATTGCACCACTTCATAGCACCACGGTATCATTTGGCTTAAATCAACCTCTTGACAGCACTTCTGCAGCCCAGATCATCACATCAACAAATCACAACACTGCTTTGTTCCAAGTGAACAGAAGGGGATGTTATATTAGTAGACAAGACAATCTTATTCTAACCTCATTGTGGGCTAATATAGTTCATTTGACCTTTTATGTTACTTTCACTTGTATTTTGCCCAATGTTCAGTATAAATGTAAATGTACCATCATTTAGTCAGCTTTTGGCATTTATATGTTAAAATTACTGTCTAAGAATATAACAAGGACTACATTAGATGTAAGAACTTTATCATGTCATGAGTTGTAAGCTTTTTCCAAGCTATGTTTTGAGAGATTACTTCTCTCATCATCAGCCTACTGAAGTGACAAGGTATGGTTGTTTTATACTTTGGCAATGTGGACCTATGTGTAGACAGGAGTGACACCATACCTTTGTTGTGTTTGTAGTGTTTCTTTCTTTAGTGCTGGAATCCATATTTCTGAAAGGAATGGTTGATTTCAAGTGCAAAATGTGATCTCTTGAAAAATCAACAAAAGAAAACAAAGGACTACCATCTTTTAAAACTGAAACAGATATAAACCATTAGTGGCCATACTTTACGTCCAGGTGTTGGGAGAAGTGATTTTATGTATACAGCAGTTATGCATGAAGTTACTTCATGTAATGATCTGCATGTTCCAGGCTTAAGGCTACAAACGCAAAGGATCAGCAAGCTCTCACTAATGAATTAGTTGAGCAAGAAGTTGATGCCTTTGTTGTTGGCATAGTTAGCACTCTCCTGCTGTTAGATTCAAAATAGTAGAGTTTCAGAAGGAGACACTAGAAGACCCATTGTTCAAAATTGTAATGAACTATATTAAAACAGAATGACAATTTGACTGCCATTCATATGCCATGCCATACTTTGATTACAATGCCAACCTGACCATTGCAAGTGGAATAAAAGTCCACAGAGACCATTTAGTTATTCCACTTAAGCTGCACTCTGAAATGCTGAGTTTTGTTCACAAGTGATGTACTGGTATCAACAACAATATTAAGAATACAGTACATAACTATCATGTATCTATTTGTCTTACATTTAAAGAAATCTGACCCCATTCACCCACATTACATACCTGCTATCCCATGGAGAAGACCTTTACAATTACCTGCTACTGAATAAGTCAAAGATGCAATGAAGCAAGCTTTTTCAAATCATGGGATACTAAATGTATCCAATAATACTGAAGTAGTATCCAACAATAGTTCTTGGCCTTTGGCTAAGATTAAGTGTAGAGCTCTGGTCTCTCCTTGCTTGGGGCTTTGGCTATAGGGCTGAACCATACAGGACAGGTGGTCTTTAGATGTTTGAGCCTTGGCTGAATACCAACCCAAAAGGAAGGGCCTTTCCATGGAAGGTCCTGAAGGGGCAATCCATATGTCTTGCATTTTATGGTGTCTTGCCTGCTTTCTGTCCCACTTTTTTTATCTGTATTTTCCTTTTAGGTCTTTCATAGATGTGAAAGACAAAAATGGCCCCACTGTTTACCAAGGGTTTCATCAATGAAAGACCCAGTATCTGACAATGGCCCCAAAGTTTGCATCCCTTTAATTGAGAAGCTTTGTTGATCAGTGGAATTTTTAGCACAGAATCACAAGCTCACCCATTTTCCCTCCCTGGAGGAGCCATGGCTTAATGGTTGTTGATTTAACAGTAGGCAGGTTGACAAATTTTACTGAAAATAAATCCACCCAAAATCATGAAATTTGTAAATGCCTGAAGGTTTTAGGAAAATAACAATTTGTTAATAACCCAAACGAAACAATAATTGTTAAAAATTTACTAAATTGATAAGATATTATTGAAGCCTGACAATGCTTTGAGTGCCACTTGAGTTAAGAGAGGCAGTGGAAGAGCTTAATTAAAGAACCAAAAGAAAATGCCAATTTACAGAGGAATTGAAAGAAGGAAGATTAAACTTAGCCAGAAAGCAAGAGGCCAGAAAAGGGCTCCAAAGTTTAGATGTGAGCTGCAGGAAGCTAGTAGATTAGCCAGATTTTAAACAAACTGGTTCCAAAACAGTATTTAGATGATGATTTGTAGCAAGATAAGTTGATTGCTTGAAATGTTTCAAGGAAGTCACAAGGAAAGAAAGCTTATTGGAACAATTTTCACCAAACCACCTGTATAATAAAGAAAGAGATGCAACATGAGAAGCAGCATGTGATTTGTTATCAGTGCTTCGCTATGATGTTGAATATTACTGAGTTGGTTTAGAGGGCAAGCAAGAGGTCCACTTCAATTATGACAACAAAACCAAATGTAAGGCTTTACTTCTATCTGATAGACATGAACTATGACTTTAGGAAAAAGATATCAGTAAGCATGATAGAGAGAATCTTCTTTCCTTGCTGCAGACTTCATCTCATGTTATTGACCCCTCAGGTCAATAACATGAGATGAAGTCTTTCCAGAATGAAAGGATGAATTCTTTCCAGAGTAAACCTTGGAACAGTAGTGCTCACAGAACAGCCACGCCATTGTTACCCAACTACCAATATACCTGCATGTTGCCTGAAGTAATATTCCCAACCATGAAGCGTTGGCATGGTTTCCCATCAAAACATTTCAGTGAATTCACTTCAACTTCTCTTTAATATCACACCACTAGATGTTGACCGTTTTGAAACAAGCTCAATACTATACTGCAATAACCCCTAGATCTTTGTGCTCCAAATGGCCATCTGCTACAATTTATTAGTGTCACCACAACTGTTATTTTTCAGATAATTATATTAAACCTCTTGTGTTCATCTTCCATGCTGCAAGTTTTCTTTTAGAATTCCCAAACATTTTTTGCTACCATTCAATTGTTGCATCTTGTAAGCATACTGACACTTCATTATGTTGTACCAGCCTACGTTCTGCTCATTGCATTACGAGTATATAGCCTAGAATATTGCTACCACCTACTCTTCTACTCTACTGCCCATCATGATATTGTATGAAACTACAAAATGCCTTCATCATTTGATAGAATTGCAAGGTGTGAACAAATATTTGATATAATAACTTTCTACAATATTGAATTGTAGTATCATGATACCCTTACTATCTCATCTTTCTGTATCCTTTTGGTATTTTAGCACACATGTTGCGGCTCATACAACCATTTAAGGGGTTGAAATATTCTCCTCTTAGAAGAACTATTGGTTGCAGGACCATGGCTTCACAAGCAAAGAAATATAAGGCTGTCGTATTTGACATGGGTGGTGTTTTAATCAAATCACCTTTACCATTACTTAATGAGTACAGCGTAAAATATGGATTGCAAAGTGGAGAGCTTAACCTGATTCTTTTTGAGGAAGGAAAAGAAGGTAATTGATTCATTTTTCCATCTTTGTAGCTTTGTGTTGGTAATGTTTATATTCTGTTGTGAACTGTGTTTAAAATCTATCTTTTATTTTTATGTGTAACTAAATATTTGGCCTTGTTAATGCTAGTGATTAGTGACAATTTGCTATTTAGCTAGTAGCTGCAAAAGTGATCGTGATGGTGCTAGTGATTTTGATGAATATGGTGGTAATAATGATGATTATGATTATGACACTTACGGCTGTATTTTGCTATTTTGCTTTCTACTTTTTTTATTTCTATCAGTTTGCAACCTGAATTCGTTTTATCTTTAATTATGATATAAGGTCATAGTATCCATCTCTATGCACTACCACATATATTTTGTTTAGCTGACAATTTTGAAAACATGAAACTGACAGTTTTAAACTACGTTTTGTTGATTTTTTTTGTCATTCACCATATGATAGCTCTAATATTATTTTATTATTGAGCACTGTCGATAGCTAATAATTACTTTGACACTGGTATATATATATATATATAAATATATGATGACCCCACAAAGGGTGAAACAGTACTATCTGCAGATTGAGTATATATATATATATATATATATATATCTTTGTATTAGTAAAGTATTTCAGTAGTGAGCCCATGATATCTTCTTTTACCATTGCACTACTAGCTTTTAAAGAGAAGAAAAGAAGGTGTCTGCCACAGGAAATCTACCCAGGCCATTTGGATTGTATGCAGAAATTAAGCCACTAGACTTCTTTGGACACGTCACGCAAGTCTACGTCTTTCAGAGTCAAAGAGTNTTCCAGAGTAAACCTTGGAACAGTAGTGCTCACAGAACAGCCACGCCATTGTTACCCAACTACCAATATACCTGCATGTTGCCTGAAGTAATATTCCCAACCATGAAGCGTTGGCATGGTTTCCCATCAAAACATTTCAGTGAATTCACTTCAACTTCTCTTTAATATCACACCACTAGATGTTGACCGTTTTGAAACAAGCTCAATACTATACTGCAATAACCCCTAGATCTTTGTGCTCCAAATGGCCATCTGCTACAATTTATTAGTGTCACCACAACTGTTATTTTTCAGATAATTATATTAAACCTCTTGTGTTCATCTTCCATGCTGCAAGTTTTCTTTTAGAATTCCCAAACATTTTTTGCTACCATTCAATTGTTGCATCTTGTAAGCATACTAACACTTCATTATGTTGTACCAGCCTACGTTCTGCTCATTGCATTACGAGTATATAGCCTAGAATATTGCTACCACCTACTCTTCTACTCTACTGCCCATCATGATATTGTATGAAACTACAAAATGCCTTCATCATTTGATAGAATTGCAAGGTGTGAACAAATATTTGATATAATAACTTTCTACAATATTGAATTGTAGTATCATGATACCCTTACTATCTCATCTTTCTGTATCCTTTTGGTATTTTAGCACACATGTTGCGGCTCATACAACCATTTAAGGGGTTGAAATATTCTCCTCTTAGAAGAACTATTGGTTGCAGGACCATGGCTTCACAAGCAAAGAAATATAAGGCTGTCGTATTTGACATGGGTGGTGTTTTAATCAAATCACCTTTACCATTACTTAATGAGTACAGCGTAAAATATGAATTGCAAAGTGGAGAGCTTAACCTGATTCTTTTTGAGGAAGGAAAAGAAGGTAATTGATTCATTTTTCCATCTTTGTAGCTTTGTGTTGGTAATGTTTATATTCTGTTGTGAACTGTGTTTAAAATCTATCTTTTATTTTTATGTGTAACTAAATATTTGGCCTTGTTAATGCTAGTGATTAGTGACAATTTGCTATTTAGCTAGTAGCTGCAAAAGTGATCGTGATGGTGCTAGTGATTTTGATGAATATGGTGGTAATAATGATGATTATGATTATGACACTTACGGCTGTATTTTGCTATTTTGCTTTCTACTTTTTTTATTTCTATCAGTTTGCAACCTGAATTCGTTTTATCTTTAATTATGATATAAGGTCATAGTATCCATCTCTATGCACTACCACATATATTTTGTTTAGCTGACAATTTTGAAAACATGAAACTGACAGTTTTAAACTACGTTTTGTTGATTTTTTTTGTCATTCACCATATGATAGCTCTAATATTATTTTATTATTGAGCACTGTCGATAGCTAATAATTACTTTGACACTGGTATATATATATATATATATATATATATATATATATAAATATATGATGACCCCACAAAGGGTGAAACAGTACTATCTGCAGATTGAGTATATATATATATATATCTTTGTATTAGTAAAGTATTTCAGTAGTGAGCCCATGATATCTTCTTTTACCATTGCACTAGTAGCTTTTAAAGAGAAGAAAAGAAGGTGTCTGCCACAGGAAATCTACCCAGGCCATTTGGATTATATGCAGAAATTAAGCCACTAGACTTCTTTGGACACGTCACGCAAGTCTACGTCTTTCAGAGTCAAAGAGTTGTTTGACCGATAAAATTACCAGCTCTTTTTGTTTTGTTCGATCCTCAGGTACAACAAGAACAAGAAGAGAACAGTGAGCCCCCTCCGAATGAGTTAATCTGCAACGCGAATAAAAAGTGTGTGCAGAATTAGGAATTTTTTTAGGAAAAGTAACCCTGACTGGACCTTAGCAGAGCTTTTCAGAGTAAAAGTGTGTTCAATATTCATTTGTACTTTTGTTTTATTTATTTTAATGAAAACTATCACTATCAAATGGTTCCCTTTTGTAGGTTTATGGACTCGTTTAGAACGTGGTGAGATTGATTCAGATGAATTTAACAAGCTGTTCAAAAAACAATGCCAAACTAAACTTGGGAGAAACATTACGGAATCTTTCATTGAATACTTAATTGGCGATTTCAGACCTATTCAGCCATACCCAGAGATGATAGATGCAATTCACTGTTTGAGAGCCGACGGATTTAAAGTGGGCCTTTTAACAAATAATTTCTTTATAGGAAACGGGAAGTCATACTTGCCACTAGATACAGATTTGTTTGATGGGGTAAGAATTACTTAACTTGATATTTTTCTATATTTAGCTGCGTTTGACGGATAGTCCATATTTTGCAATGCCCATCCCAGGCGGACTTCTCTAATACTGTTATAAATTATACTGAAATTTATATTTAACTAGAATTGTTTTATTTGTAGATTTGATATGATAGGTAGAACATACGCAATGATTTTGTATCATACTTTACCTAGATTTAAACTATGCTGGTTTTGGTACCTGGCAAGTTTTTATTTTTTGTCAAATACTGTTACGATGAAGGGGTAGCGCAAAGTAAACTCAGTGCTATTCCATGCACCTAAAACATCATAAATACCTCATGCTAGATCAGGAATAAAGGTAAAAAAATTGTTTTGAAAAGTGGAGTACGATTAGTAGTATCAAATGTTATTTTGCGATATCGGTTAAAGGGATAACTCGTTAGTAATATACTACCCCTCCTCTACTACATAATTTTTAGAAGTATCAGAAAGTATAAAAGAATATGGTAGGCTCATATCTTATCTCTTTTTAAAACGTTCAAAGAGTATAAGATAATATACTGGAATAATATCAGTTTTGTTTTGTTTTTGACAAACTCAAAACCTTTCACTGTGCAGATCTTTGAAGCAATTTTTCTCTTGTTTACTTTGAACAAAAAGCAAGAATAACTAGTTCAATTCTTTTGTTAACATTACTTCCCCGTTTACCCAGTGAACTAACTATAAGTTTAGCTTAATAAGTTTAGTTTACTAAATATCGTTTATTAAGTTTAGTTTACTAAATATCGTTTATTAAGTTTAGTTTACTAAATATCGTTTATTAAGTTTATTTTATTAATTATCGTTTATTAAGCTTAGTTTACTAAATATTGTTTATTAAGTTTAGTATATTAAATATCGTTTATTAAGTTAAGTTTATTAAATATCCTTTATTAAGCTTAGTTTATTAAATATCGTTTATTAAGTTTAGTATATTAGATATCGTTTATTAAGTTAAGTTTATTAAATATCGTTTATTAAGCTTAGTTTATTAAATATCGTTTATTAAGTTTGATATATTAGATATCGTTTATTAAGTTTAGTTTATTNTTAGAAGTATCAGAAAGTATAAAAGAATATGGTAGGCTCATATCTTATCTCTTTTTAAAACGTTCAAAGAGTATAAGATAATATACTGGAATAATATCAGTTTTGTTTTGTTTTTGACAAACTCAAAACCTTTCACTGTGCAGATCTTTGAAGCAATTTTTCTCTTGTTTACTTTGAACAAAAAGCAAGAATAACTAGTTCAATTCTTTTGTTAACATTACTTCCCCGTTTACCCAGTGAACTAACTATAAGTTTAGCTTAATAAGTTTAGTTTACTAAATATCGTTTATTAAGTTTAGTTTACTAAATATCGTTTATTAAGTTTAGTTTACTAAATATCGTTTATTAAGTTTATTTTATTAATTATCGTTTATTAAGCTTAGTTTACTAAATATTGTTTATTAAGTTTAGTATATTAAATATCGTTTATTAAGTTAAGTTTATTAAATATCCTTTATTAAGCTTAGTTTATTAAATATCGTTTATTAAGTTTAGTATATTAGATATCGTTTATTAAGTTAAGTTTATTAAATATCGTTTATTAAGCTTAGTTTATTAAATATCGTTTATTAAGTTTGATATATTAGATATCGTTTATTAAGCTTAGTTTATTAAATATCGTTTATTAAGTTTAGTATATTAGATATCGTTTATTAAGTTAAGTTTATTAAATATCGTTTATTAAGCTTAGTTTATTAAATATCGTTTATTAAGTTTAGTATATTAGATATCGTTTATTAAGTTAAGTTTATTAAATATCGTTTATTAAGCTTAGTTTACTAAATATTGTTTATTAAGTTTAGTTTATTAAATATCGTTTATTACGTTTAGTTTGTTAAATATCGTTTATTAAGCTTAGTTTACTAAATATTGTTTATTAAGTTTAGTTATTAAATATCGTTTATTAAGTTCAGCTTATTAAATATGATGTTTTGTTCGTTAAATTTGATTTACTAAGTTTTGTTTATTCTTGCTTATTCTTGTTTATATAAGACTTTATTCTTTTGTCAATATTTTGACCCAGGGATTTTTTTGGCCGAGAAAATATATTTATAAGCAAAATTCAGCCGTTTGTTACACTTGATTAGAGAAATTTAAGGAAGACAGGACATTTAACGGGTAATGGTTTTAAAACTGCACTTAAGTATATTAGCGTTTTACGTCGTTTTAAAACTGTCAAAACGGTGCCATGTAGTATTTAGAGTAATCTTCTGAGTTATGACATTACTGAAATGAAACTGAACCTTAAAGCCTTGAAATATAATGAAATGAATTTCAACTTAATCTGAAAATGAAATATCATTAACTGAACCTTTCACCTTATACCCCTACGTATTACTAAGAATTAGAGTTTCAAGTAGTATTAGGGATAATCTCCTGAGTTATAACACATGACTAAATCCTTTAATACATTCACTAATTACTTTTTAAAATTAGCAAAGTGTATCAAGTAATATTTAGGGTACTCTCAGAAAGATTGACCTGTTACTAAACCTCACTGCTTGCTTTCTTCCATGCGAGACGTCTGCCTGCTTCTCAAAAGGTTGCAACAGTCACAATCTCCGCTCACAAACCGACCTTTTTGTACTCGTAGCTCTTAAACAACCTCTCCAGCTTTTCTTAGCTGGCCTTCCCTCCCAGCGCCCGTGCGAGGCTTATGTGCAAGCATTTTTTTATATGTAATTTTATTGTCTTACGATGCGCATTCAAAGAGGGTTTTTTCCATATTTCATGGTTTCATGGTCCTTTGATTAACCTAAGCCAGCCATTACTTCATTCTTTCTTAGTTTTGCCCTTTGCCTCCTTACTTCGTCCTTTCGTACATTTGCTAATTTTTTTTAAAAGTTGTAATACGAGTGTTTTAGATTATCCACTGACTGTCAACAATCTGTGAGAAACTAAATTATTGCCCAGACTCATTTCCGCTCTTCGTTAGCCAGCCCACCATGCAGGGGTCTTTTGTGTCACAGTGTTTCCTGGATGCACAGGTTTTGCCTCGTAAATGGCAGTCCAGGCGTAAGCATTAGGACCTCGAGTTTAACGAACACTTACGTCCCCTTCAGCCCATTTTTCATTGTGTTAATTCTTCTGGTCATGACGTCGTAGTAATAAGAAACTCTTTTTTGGTAACTGTTGTTGTTTTTATTATGTTACCAGGTTATTGAGTCTTGCAGAGTTGGTATTCGCAAGCCTGAACCACTAATTTACGAGAAACTATTTGAATCACTTAAAGTTAATCCTGAAAATAGCATCTTTTTGGACGACATTGGAATGAACCTTAAAGCTGCTGCAAAATTCGGAATTCATACAATTAAGGTTTGTGTTAAATGCGTCTTAACGCTTCTGAGTTGTTAGGGTTTTTTCAACACTAATATGCTAGCACTTCTTTACCAAAGTACCCCAATAGAAACGTTGGTCACCATGAAGAGAAAAATAACTCATTTAAGTTAATATAACTAAATTTTGAAGTAATTTTTACATCAGCAAATATACAACTAAAAAGGTTCACTGTGCAGCATTTGAAGATAACAATTTGAATTAAACCCTATGGATCATATTTTCGTTTGTACACGACCGGATCAGGTTGTCAAAATGAGAAAAGTCAAGTCAAGTGGTGTGTTTTTTTATTAATACAGAAAACGAAGAGGGATCCTGACAACCAAACACATTTTGTGACGTTATGTCAAAAGCTATTAAAGACCATATACAAATTCTTGTCTACAAAGCAAAAGCGATAAAAGATGATTATGAATTTTGTTTTATGCACAAGTTGAAGGCAGAGCTACCTCTACCAATTATTTTTGTGTTGTTTAATTTTGATCGGAAATAAGCAAGAAGAGAAACAACAATCATAGCATGACAATCGGTCTACGTGTTATATATATATCGTTACTTTGTAATATCGCAGTATCAAAACTTTCAAGGAAAATTAATTACTGTAATTTGAAGGATTCGGTATTTATCGTTATTTTGTAATACCGCAATATCAAAACTTTTAAGGAAAATTAATGATACTTATTCTTAGTCTATGTATTTATCATTACTACTGTAATAATTCATTATCGTAAATTTCAAGTAAAATTACTTCAACGATACTAATTACAGAGCGTCCATTTGTGTTCGAGAAGGCTACCACAACACTTCTCACATTAAACAAGAATATAGATAGCATACGACAGTAATTTTAAGTCACAGTATTAACTTTGTAATCTTGTAACATTATAGTATAGCGTAATATCATAATCTTATGTAAGAAACTAATTCATGGCGATTCTATTATCAAAGCTACAATTACCTTTAAATAGTCTCCCACAAACACTTAATGCTGTTAGTTAAAATTAATATGAAATAAATATTTGTCGTAACAATTAACAGTACAACATTCTGTGGAATGGACTCTCCGTTTTACCAGACAAAGCCAATGTACTTTGCTTTTATCTATTGTGTTTTAAAGAATTATAAATGGATAACTTACACGCGGGAGGCGAAACAATATCTCCAGTTAGCAGTATGCTCTATTTAGTTTTTGACAAAAGTTATCGTCTTGAAACTTTTTGACTTTATGGAAGCAGTATAAGCCATAGTTTTAGGAGCTTTATCATCTCATAAGTCGTAAACTATGTTGTAAGCTACGTTTCGTGAGACACTTCTCCCATCGTCAGCCTGACGATGGGACAAGCGCATAAAAACAGTTAAGACTCATGACATTATCGAGTTCCTATATGAAAAGTAATCGTTTTAATCGTAAGTTTGTAATGATGAAACAGTAGAAAAACTTTATCCTTAGCAAATCATCAAACAGAGATCCATTTTATTCTGGATTTCTTTGAGGGATGGTTCTCCTTTGATATTGAGTAAATATCGGTCTTTACCATTCTTCATTATTCTCAGAGCTTCAAGAGTTACTAGTGCTGTCTTTGTTTATAGATAATGACCCTTTTCTATTTCTATTTCGTGATTTTCTTTCTTTCCGAGTATTTCAAATTGTTTTACGGATATATTTTTGCCGCACGGAATGCCAACGGCCATAAATTTCTTCGGTTTTCTCTTTTAATATTTTACCTGACCCATTGACTTAATTGGCGGGATCGGTATTCACTTCAAAATCTCATAGGGTTATTATTGATTGTTGTTATCCTATTATTATTTGAAAGTTATTTCAGTATTTATACTTGTCTGAATGTCTGAATATTCATATTTTCTAAGATTTTTCTGATGCTATTTTGAACTATTTTCTAATGTTACCGAGAATATCTATCACAATGAGTATTACTTAGATTTCCATTTTCCACATCAGTTGTACCTCTATTTCAAGATATTTGTATTTACTTTTCTTTGTCATTTCTTTGGTTGTAATATTCTTATTGTATGTTGCACCCGTGTCTATCAGTTTGCAAGCGGAATACATATTGTCTTTAATTATGATATAATGATATAAGGTTACGGTCTGCGTGTCTGTCTCATGTACTTCCATATATATATGCATATGCATATATATGGCACCAAATATCATTCCTCCTGTTTCGTTTTTCAAGAAGCCTTTCCTAAACCAGGCTCAAGGCGACTCATCCTTCATATCTTCTATTTCTCCGATCAGTTTTCCATGTAAGCTCTTTTCTCTCCAATTTTTGTGCCACTCCTCTTTTCTTGACTTCTTGATGTCTTGATTGCATGTTTGTTTTGTCAGTATATACTCTTTGTTAACAGCCTGGAGAAGCAGCTCTTCAGATGCATTAACATATTTAACCAAACTCTCCACTTAACTTTGTACACAATATTCTACACCTAACAGACCCCTTCTTCCTCCTTTGGAATTTAGAGCTGTTCAACATCACTTTGTTGATTTAACATTCTGTACATTGTGAGTACTTTTCTTGACCTTCTGTTTCTTTTCTTCAGTTTCCCTTTGGTCCAGCCAATGATTCAAGCACTAAAGCTTAAAAGATACACCACATGCGAATCGATGGCGTCAATGGTATTTCCACTGTTCGGAAATTTCTTTAGTCTCTTGACGTACTCTTTCGTGATTTTGAGTTTCATCTGCTCATATTTTATGTCATTTGCTTCAAGAATTCCTAGGTATTTATATCCTTTCTCTCCATGTTTTTCATCAATGCATTGTTCATCCAATATCTCTAACCCACCCACCATCACTACCTTTCCTTTCTGCAGCATTATATATTCACACTTGCTGATTTCTAATTGCGTGCAAAGGTCTTTGCTATATATCTGGGTGGTACTAAAAAGTGGATCTGCCTCTTTCTTTTTTCTGGAATACAGCTGCAAATCATCCGTAAATAGCAGATGATATATTTTACCTCATATCCAGTTATCTCTTTTCTCAGCAGTTTAGGTAGTGAACATTGTCAACAGCTTTTCTGTAGTCTACCCAAAGAGTACTCAAATCCTTTCTCTTAGCTCTACAATCTTCAAGAATCATTCTATTAACAAGACATTAGTCTTTGCAAATATAAGAAACTCTTCTACTTTCTTTCTGTTCATCTGGTAGTAGATTGTTTTTTTCTAAGTTGTGGTCAGTTGTGTTTATATAATCTGGTTGGCAGGCATGTGATTTATCTCTAGTTTTTTGGATGATTTTTTCTTATGTTCTAAGCAACAAGCATGTTATTTCTTGTGCTAACCATGTCGGGCTTTTTCCGGACTTTCTCACTATCTCATTGTGACACCTTGCTAGATCTTCGTGTAGGGATTCACATTTCTTTAACCAAAAATTTGGTACTTTACCTATGCCAGGGGATTTCAAGTTACTCGATTTTCGAAGTACAGCTGTAATTTCATCGCTAGTTATGTCTTTTCATTCTTGTTCTGGGAATTTTTCATGCATTTATTCTTGTGTTCTTATCGATTCAACTACCATATTATGAGGTTTATCATCTTCCAAAATTGTTTTCCAAAACGTTTCAGTTTCGTGTAAAGATAGTATCACATTAACTTCCAATTGTTTTGTTCCTAGTTATCGGTAGAATACTTTGTATTTAAGCATTCTATTTTGTGGAAATTCTTTACTCCTTTTGTCAAGTCTTATTCTTTCAGCCTTTGCTTGTATCTTCTGATTTAACTTTTCTTTCTCTTTATTTATGTCTTGCTCATCCGTAATAGTGGATCTTTTCATGAATTTTATCCTTTTTGTTTCACTTATTCCGTTTTCTTTCGTTAACTCCGTGAGCCTCGATAAATCACGTCTCATTCTATTAATTTTCTTTTCAATAGCTTCTTTCCTCGCAGGTTTTTTTCCTGTGATTTACTATGGGTATTTTTTTAATTTGACGCCTTTGTTTTCAGTTATAATTGCAGCTGTTTCGTAGATCAGTTCTTTTTCTTTTTTTTTGTTATATGTAATGGCTCATGATGTTGTTTGTTTATTATTAACAAAGCTTTATTTGATGTCTTAATCAATTCTTTACCCCTGCAGTCTTTGTTGATGTTTGATGGTTTTAATTCTATTTCTTTTTTCTTCGAATGTAATTTCCTCCCATTTTTCCAACATTTGTTGTTTAGATCTAATTTTTTCTCCCATTTTCGTTTTGTTCTGATTGAGGCGAGTGCGTATCGTTTCCTTCATTATTACTTGTCGCCTTAACATCATCTATGGCTATATTCTCTTCCTGCGTTGATTTCGTTTTCTGTCGGATCCGGTGGTTGCTGGTTTTTACTGATGTTAGATTTTATTGTTTCTAGTTCAGCTTCTGTTAATCTTTTATTCTTTAAAATGTCTCTCCTTATATTTGATAGCTTTTTGCATCTATGTTTGTTTTGTTGTCAAAATTCACCCTTCTCCATCTGTTAGGTATGGCTTGTGCTATGCTCATTAGATGGTTGTTCTAGTGCTTGGCAATAGGCTTTCATGACTTCCTTATATTCCTCCCATGACCCCTTCTGTCTTGTTTGCAGGGCTATTTGATTTGTAGCTTTGCAGCCTAGAAGATCTATTTTAGTATCATTCTCATTTCGGAAACTCTCTTGAGCCTGGAGATTGGAAAAATTTGCCCCAGTAGTACATTTGTTGACCCCCAGCCTGGATCATCATTTAGGAACGCGTACCTTCTTTAATCGCTCGACGAGTGATGCGAGATGATCTTCTGTGATTGTTCTCCATAAACATAGCGTAATTGGTTATCCAGGTTTTTCTTCCTGGGTGTTATAATCATGAAACTAGTTTTTGGCTATGATTAATATACCATCCTAAGCTATCTTTTTCAGCTCGGATTCACCCGTCGCAGTTGAGTAAACCTCTTCCACCTCCACGTGGGACATTAATCCTGTCTACATCGCTTGTAGGGTACAGTGTTCCATGTATTACCAAACGTTTACGTGTTTTCCTACCCATTTTCCTCAGTACAGTTTTAGTCCACCCTATGATTCCTCCACTATATTTAGGAAGTCAAACAATGGTCACTTTGTCACTTTATATATATATATATATATATCCAGTTTTCTCCGCTTGTTTCATAAGTTCTCCATTCAGTAATTCAGTTCCACTGCATTCTTCCAGCGCCCCTCTTTTCATTATCACTTCACCACAATTATGAATGCCGAATACCATACCAAGATCATTACTGAACAAATGTGTTGTTTTTATTAATGAATCTATTTGGTCATGCTTTGTATCATTTTAGATCATCCATAAACAGTGAATAATTGATTTTAGCATTTCTTACTTTGAAGTCAAAATTAATTTTAACCTTCTTTAGCATTAAAGACAATGAGATTGTGCAAAGAACAAAGAGAAGAGTGGAGAAACTATCACTTTGGAAAATTCCCCTCCTAATATTGACAGTTCCTAAGTATTGCCAGGATGACATTAGTTTGGTCTTCCAATTATTCAGGCTACCTGCTAAAAATGTCTTCACAGTTTCTGCAATACCAAGCATTAGTCAGGATAGGAGAGCTGGAGAGAAATTTGTATTATTTTTAATTAAGCCCAATATGATATGAAAAATCTTAGTATTGATACTTACGAATGATGAGTTAGGATAGTCAACATTTTTTAATTGTTTCAAAATGTGAAGAAGGGAAATGTAGAATGCTTGAAATAATATTATATGCCCGTGAATGATAATCGGGATTGTTAAAACGCTGTTGTTAGGTTATCTTTTGGTAACGTTAATTTTAACGCCCACTTTAACGATATTCCATAACTTGTAACCAAATTTTTTGATCGACTATCCAACAGGTCCAAAATCAGTTACAAGCAATTGAAGAATTAGAAAGTTTTTTGAAGCTAGACCTTCAAGGTTTCTGTCCAGGAACAATCAATGTAAAGCCTCCTCATACTCTACCAAAAGAAGCATTAAAATCCTACCTTGAGAAGACTGTTGGATTAAGAGATACAGGTAACCACCTAGCCATAACTAACTACATTTCACAATTCCTGCTGCTGCTGCTGCTGCTGCTGCTGCTGCTACTTCACTCTATTCTTAACGCACTGACGCGCACTGCTACAACTACCTTTATTATGATTTTTCAACGCTCTAATACAAACTAGAAAAACTACGCTGCATTTGCCTCACTGATGACATCGTTAGTCAGACATTCATTTGTTATTTAGTAAATGGAGCTACCTCAACCATACCCTAACCAAAAAATAAACCTAGAGCGACATCCTTCACGAGACCTATTGCTATGAACCACGGGCGTGGTATATGTCCGAAAACATCACGGCCATTTGCCATGACATCTCTTCACCTCAACAGAGTAGTCACTAAAATTTTTCTTCCTAATTTCAAAAATTATGCATTCCGTTTTCGTAATGTAACATATTCCACGATAATCTTTTAGACGTGGCTGTAGTTTTTGCAATCAACTATTACGAAATAGCACAACTTGCCTTGAGGAACTCATCACAGATGCACCTTAGATTTTCTTCGGCACACCACCTTGCCATTGCCTACGGTTTAAGGTTTCGTCTTATACATTTTGCCACACTAAGGATGCAAAGGCGCAACTTACATAAAATATTTTTTAAAGGTACATGTTTGTAACACAAATGATATTGCTTATGTTATGCTCCATATCTTGGCATGGTATAACCGTGGAAAATTTCTTTAGCGAGAAATTGACCGTTATCAAGAAGAGATAATACCAGTTTAAGAATCAGAAGTGTTCATGTACCCAAGTTGGTCATGTATTAAAGCAGATTTTTATTGATTTTTGTGACCGTAAAATAAAAACATTTAAATCGTTGGTTCCTTCGTGGGCCCTAAAAGATATTTGTCATAAAAAATTACCCGCATATTTATCTGATACACCCGAATTTAGCTTTAGCACCGCCGAAAAACTCGGCATTTGTGGCAATTTCTATGGGGCCAAAGCTATTATTTACCTTTACTTTCCTAACAGTACGTCACGCGCATCCACGTATTGTAATATCTCCCTTCTGGATTTCGCAGGGATCAGACCATACCCCTCTTAAACCAGATTCTGGTTGAACCAATTCTCTGTGGTACTGCAACTTATTGATTGTATATTATTACAAACAAACGTTCAAACTTAGTATTAAACAGTGGTAAATTTTTGAAACTCACATTGGTTTAAGTGTGGGTATTTTTTTCCCCAAGGACGTCTTTCTTTGTCTGTTTTTAATTGAAAATAAAAGTTGCGTAGGCCATTGTGTATTCGCCTTTATTTTGTAGGTGAAAGGCTTGTTCTACGTAAATTTAAACATGGACAGTCAAATCCTACGTATTTTGTGAAGTATGGAGGAAAAGAGATGGTGCTTAGGAAAAAACCAGTAAGTGTTATATTTATTCTTTAAAGTTTAGAATATCTTGTTTAACCTGTAGATTGATAGGTCAGGGGTAGATTTATAACTTGTCATGCTCGAGGCTCCTATTTTTAACCTTGCCACGTTCAAGGAAAAACTAGTCCCTACTTGTTTCTCCGTTGAAAAATGGCGGGTAAGGTTTTGTATTAACCACATACCTAAATCAAAGTACGGGTAATGTAGAAAGCAGATTTAGTCAGAGCTGACTACTGAAGCGTCGGAACAATAAACCTGCGATAAACACCAGAAAAATTGAATTGATAAAAATCGTAATACTAACACTATAAAACTGCTTTGAAAATCATGGCATGTGTAATTTTCATGCTATTGTCCAGCCATTACTTATTGTTTAGCTATATTTGCAGTTACTGGTAGTGTTTAGAATGACTTTTATTTTCTTTGTTGGGTTTGTCTGTTTTGATATTCTAGACCATTGTACCAATTATGTTTGCCTCTATAGCCTGGAAAACTGTTGCCCTCAGCACATCTTGTTGAAAGGGAATTCAGGTAAATACCTAGTCTTGTTCCTTTTGAGTAACAGGATGGGGTTTTCGCCTTTACTAATGGTATTTTTGGCCCGTGTTATTCTGGAGGCTGCGTCCTATTAACACGTTAACGTCTGCTGCTCGGGTGTAAGAGGAAGGTTAGGCATAGAACCAAGAAGTTAACCTATAAAACGAATCTTGGTAGAGTCACCCAGCCACAGAGCACGACCAACTATACCGTTTGTTAAAATTGAGCTAGAATATTGGACTGATAAGAGATGACAGTTAGATCCACCAGTTCCATTGGTTTGATGAGTTAACAATGGCAAGGGTAGAAAATCCCAAACTTTACGACAAAGGTATATGGCAAGATTCAACTCAACCAGTACTGAAACAACTTTAGCTCCACAGTAGTCTTTTAGTGTAATTTTTAAAAGATTACCAACTCTATTGTTTCGTCAAAGGTGTATTAGATCTTTGATGGTCGATCCTAGAAACCAAGAATACGTAACATGATAAAGGCATAGAATGCTATACCTGGGATTAGACTGCTCCTCTTAAGTCAGACTGTTTTATGTGGTATTCAGTGGTCCAGGGGGAGAATGCCCATGTACATATTTGTATGATTTGTTTTACCATTCTTCTTCTGAGTGAGCGGGTTGGACAGAACAAGTGATTTATCAATGACCAAAATGCCTTATATACAGCTCCCTGATTTGAAGGGAACCCCCTGAACCCAGTTAAAACCCCTGTTGGATGATAATTTGTGTTCTGTTACTGCGCTGGTCGTGGTTTGGGTGTTTTATTACCACTTCACACACTTGTATGCCAGTGTCATCATGTTTGTTGTTTGTTTGCGCAAATAGACATCATTAAGGCAACCTCCAGTATGGCTTAATTTGCCGATGACCTTTATATTTTTCCTTTATTATGCATTAATCAATTTTGTTAATTGACCCTGCCAGATGAATGTATTGTGGTTTACTGTTGCCAAATAAATACTAACAAATTTAGATTCGGTGTGACGGGTTCTTACCTAGTGCGCGTTCTTGACTTTTTTTCGGCTGATTACAAATATGAAAAGATCTGATATTTTACACAGAGTTTTATGAAACACTTCTCACCTTGAAATATTCTATCTTTTTTTTAAGAGTCATGAAAGCTCTAGGGAGTGCTGGCGTGCCTGTTCCAAAGTGTTTGGATCTGTGTAATGATGAAAGGTAGGCATCTGATATCTCAGTAGTATTTTGTTTTTTATGGATTACTTTTAACCCATACACTGAACATAGAGTCAAATGTGAAATCTTGTGTTATTAGTCCGGAGACCTTGTTCCTACACGCTAGATATTAGTGATTCATTCAGATCTCCCATTGCCATGCCCTTTCCCAGTCACATCCTTTCTTATTCCTGACATACTACCTGTGCTTTTTTCCCCCCTTACATTCGCTCTTCTTCAACTGGTTCTTGCTCCTCTTTCTTTGACCTCATTGCTTCCTCCGTATTCACCGTTCCCAGCACCTCTATTTCTCATAACATGTCTTCGTCGTTGTTTTTAATTTTCCAACTCAAGCTGTTTTCTTCTTCATTGACAAACTTTTCACAGCTAAACACACACCTTCCACCTATTTTCCTGGCCTAAATCCTTACNGTGATTCATTCAGATCTCCCATTGCCATGCCCTTTCCCAGTTCCATCCTTTCTTATTCCTGACATACTACCTGTGCTTTTTTCCCCCCTTACATTCGCTCTTCTTCAACTGGTTCTTGCTCCTCTTTCTTTGACCTCATTGCTTCCTCCGTATTCACCGTTCCCAGCACCTCTATTTCTCATAACATGTCTTCGTCGTTGTTTTTAATTTTCCAACTCAAGCTGTTTTCTTCTTCATTGACAAACTTTTCACAGCTAAACACACACCTTCCACCTATTTTCCTGGCCTAAATCCTTACAACATCACTGCATGAGTATAATTCGTTCTTATTTTTCTAGTTTTTCTATCAATTTATTTGTATCTCTTCCTTAATGTATTTAATTAACACTAGCACAAATTATTCTAATGTATAATTGTGGGACTTGGGGGCTATCAAAACGACCAGATGAAGCTAAATAGTTTTTCACAGAAATCAACTTAGAAGAGTGATTGGTATTCAGTGACCTAACAAGATTAACAATGAGAAATCACAAAAAATTAGCAACTCCAAGCCATTATCAATATCAATAGCTGAAATATGATGGAAACTATTAGAACACATTCTATGACTACCACAAAAATGTCCATCGGTTAAAGCCATAATGTTTTTTTTAAATGAAGCAACGAAAAAATTAAGAGGAGGAAAAAGAACAACACTTGTAATAACCCTTAATAATGATATCAAACGTACAAAGGATAAATTCCCAACATTTCATGTGGCACAACTATTATCTCAAGTTAGTCTTCAAAATATACTCACTGAAGGGGAAAAAATAGAAAATTATGGTCGAAAATCGTTACTCGGATGATTTGATCGGCTTATTCCTGCTGATCACAAAGGGTGTAAATAGGGTAGTCGTGGCATCAAATACCAGTTGTTGATTGACAAAACTGCCTTAAAAGGTCGCAAGAAGAGGCATACGAACTTGTTCAACATCTATAAAATGCCACACCTCCAAGCTGACGTAGATCATTTTTATTGGAGCCAAGGAAAGCGGGGCAGAGTGCTGGTATGTGTTTAGGAATAATGAAAGATCGAAAATACTCATATTGGCTATTACATCTGGAAGAGCAGCGAAACATCATTTGGAGAAGTTAAGAGTGAGGGTACTGTATGTGATGACGATGAGCCCAATGGAAAGAATAAAGAGGTAGCAAAGGAAAGAAAAAATAGATATCTCCGAAGAAAACTTCATTACAAATTGTATAAGGAGACAATGAGTGAAAGGGATAAAGAGAATTCATGAAGCAGAGGAATTAAAGCAACGAATGGAGAAACTGTAAATGAAGTGACCGATGAAGACTAAGTGTCTTCGAATTTTAGAACTGGAGAAAGCGAAAGCGGGAGATAAATGAAATAGGCTACCGTCCGTTGTACATGTCGGCTGGAAATTTTAAAAGAAAATTTAGTTTAATGAGGGCCTCTTTGATGAAGGTGTGGAATTACGGAGAAGATTGCGTTTTGAATGAACGTGCGATAAAACTTGTTCTGGTCCAAAAAAAATTTAAAGATAAATTTGAGTACTGGTCGACTTCAGAAAGATATTAAACCAGTTTACAAAGTTGTTAATGAATTAGTGCTGGCGTTGCACACGTAAAGTAGAACGTAAGGGATTTAAGTTTGGAAAGGCACGTTTCAAAGTGTACATTGAAATATGTTAATAAATTATTTCTATGGAAAGTTTAACAAATTGTTTCAATGGGGAATTTAGTAAATTGTTTCTTTGAAAAGGCACAACGCCGTGGTATTTTTTTTAGTTCGGAAAATTTCTTGAGTTTAAAGTTCATACTAAAGAAATGCACAATAGCTAATTTGATGTTGTCAGAACTCATCTGACGAAAATCTGAAAGCTTGAAAAGAAATCGAGAAAACAGAAGCCCGAGAAAATGGCATCTGGGTCACTCAAACCAATTTACAAAGTTATTCGGGCCTGATGTTATTTATATAAATAGTTTTGGAAAGGGGACACAAGGGAGCGGAAGCGATAACTGTATGCGATTATAGGCATTCAGCCAGATAGAGAGGCCAGTAGACAATAATCCTTTGCGGGCTAACTGAAATATATAATAAATTTGAATTCTATTGCGTTGTAGTGTTATTGGAACAGTTTTCTTTGTCATGGATTATGTTAGAGGAAGAATGTTTGAAGATGCTTCATTACCTGGAATGTCGAGGGAAGAAAGACAGGTGTGTAGTATTATATTTGTTTGCGTCTGTAGTTTTGAAATAATCTGTATTATATATACTATATATTTGTGTAATTTTGTGTATTCGTATCAAAAAGTGCTCAATGCATATAGCAGAGTAATATACATAAGGTAAAACACGAAAAGAAAGAACTCTGATTGCAGCTAATAGTTTCACGATATTTCGATCATCATATATCGTGAAACTATTAGTTGCAATCATAGTTCTTGTTTTTCGTGTTTTACCTTTTGTGTTATTTATACTATATATGTTATATTATACATATAGTATATATGTATATAGTCGTGCTTTTTTTTCTTGTGACAAAGCCAGCACAACATAATCACACGAAGATCGATATAATTTGATCCAAAATATTGCCACTACATTACAATAGTTTTTGTAATTAAATGCTGGCAGAAAAAAATATATAGATGTTTTACACAGCAATTCAGAGTATGTGTCAAATTCATAATAGTTAATAGATAGTTGTCATTGTAAAGTATAATGTAAGCCTCTTTTTATCTTCATCTTCGTCCTTTTCTTGGTAAGCAGTGATGTTTCTGTTCCCCAGAATTGTAAAATGCAAGTTGAATGCTCTTTACTAAAATATAATTTTTATTCGCGAAATATTTTCCTGAAAATATCTATTTTTAAGCATTATTGGGAAGAGAAAACACCTGTTTTCAATGCTATTGGAAAATGGATTTACAGCAGACTTTAGAACGATGGAAATCAGAAATTGTCTATTTTCAAGTACTATTGGAAAATAGATTTACAGTAAACTTTAGAGGGATGGAAATCTAAGCATGTATATTTCTAAGTATTATTAGAAAATATTGGAAAAGTCAAATTTTCCAAAAAAGAATTTTTCACTTTTTACGATATAATGGGTTTTTTAATTTTATTTTATCTGACATTCCCTTAGTTTCTATTTTGAATTTCCGCCATATCGAATTTACACAACACTAAAACCCAGTTGTTTTAGGAAAAACTCTATCTGAAAATTGGAAAATAATGTTGTGTCTAGGTTTCGGTGGCAGTTTTTGAAAGATCGCGAAGAGTGCTTATCACTAAACAAAACTATACCTAAGACATCCCATTTTTTCTTATCTTGCAGCACAGCCAGAATAGATAATAGAACATTTAAAACCAATTGTTGAATAAAACAGTTGGGGTTTTTTTTTCACAGCATCTAGAAATGGAAACAAGTGAACAACCCTAAAATTGAACTATATGGTAATATATATATATATATATATATATATATATATATATATATATATATATATATATACTGATTGATTTCCTTTTTCAAAATAAAGTGCTCCATACACAAACAGCCAGAACAATGTAATATATAATACAAAGGCAGTTAATGAAAAAACTCAGAACTTTTCGATACTCGGATTTATACTCTCGCAAGCAATCTTCAGTTGTTTCAACTGCAGGTTGTTCGAGGGGGCATAAAATTCTGATCACTCAAAAGGTTTGGGTTTTTTCATTAACTGCCTTTGTATTATATATTTCATTTCATTTTATTATATTATATTATATTATATTATATTATATTATATTATATTATATTATATTATATTATATTATATTATATTATATTATATTATATTATATTATATTATATTATATTATATTATAATGTATTATATATATATATATATATATATATATATATATATATATATATCATCAGGCCTGATGATCGAAATATCGTGAAACTATTAGTTGCAATCACAGTTCTTATTTTTCGTGTTTTATCTTATCTTATATTGCTCTGCTATATGCATTGGGCACTTTTTGATACGATTACACAAATATATATATTATAAGCATGGAGTCGATTTTAGAATCGTAAAATGAACGTTGTTGTGTCTAGCCACAAATCTGTTTGGATTACCTAAAAATTCTACTCTTCAAACCAAAAAAATGAATATAGGTCAACTTTACCAGGAAATAGATGTCCACACCAACAGGTGTAGAACGCGGCCTTGCCTGGGACATGCATGGAAATTTTATTGTTTCGGCTGTCAGAATTCATTTTTCGAAATGTTTATGTGCTACAAATTCGAAACTCTAAAATTCTCTTGGAAATGGAATAATGAAAACTGCTTTCGAAAGACATCTATTTCCTGGTAATACTTAGAATATACATTTAGATCCTTTTAAATAGTCGGTATAAAAGGTATCAGTTTTAGGACAATAAAGGTGGTTTTATTACATGTGAGCATGCAGAAAATAAATGGATTGTCAGACTTGCCACTGGTCGCTCCGGCGGACTTATCCATCGCAGAGTGATTATGGGCAAGTTCATTTTTCATTGTTGAAAGTGAAATACTATTTTTGACAAGCAATAGGAGAAGGGCCAATGTAACATAGTGTTTTTGTCACTAATCCCTGTAAAATTTTCCTCTTGGTTTATTTAAAACCACTAATATGATTTAGAGATAGACTTAAATATTTCATTTTTATTTACGTGAACTTTTTAAAAGTTAGATTTTTAAAACCAATTGGAAAAAAAAGCATTTTTATAAAAAATTTTCATGACGCATTTCGAAACTTTTTCCCCTGAGCGTTTATAATAGAATCACTGTAAGATAGCAATATAACTATTTTCGAGTCATCACTAAATAAAGAAAATACACTTTTGAATATTAATCTGAATTCGCTTTTTCATATTTTGAAATTTGTAGGAAATTTACTCAGCAATGAATAAAGTCTTGTGTGATATCCATTCTGTTGATGTGGATCAGGCTGGACTTGCAGATTATGGGAAAAAAGGTAAGCTTCTGCCGCATACTCGTTTTCATTTTTCAATCTGTCGATTTCTTTTATTATTTAGTATTCTAATTAAACAATAAAAGCGCAGAAATACGTTTTTGGTTTGGTGTTTTTGAAAAATGATTTTACTTAGCAATAATGCAATAATTATTATGCATGCACCAAAGTTAAAACATTTCACAAGTTGATATTTTTTTCTCTGAGTGTATATGTGTGTATTCATTATATATATAATATATTAATTATATATAACATAATATATATGTAACATATATATTTATATGATGAAAAAATGACCAAAATACTTAAGACAACCATTGTACTTTGGGTTCATTGGTATTTGTATGGAGGGTTAACTCAGTTCCAGGAAGGGAGGAGAGAAGTCCCAATATTCTTTGAATTTTTATTAACGGAGTTCACCTTAGCAAGGCCAAAAGTCACCTGTGCAAAGGTCACCTTTAGGGAGGCTAAAGCCACACGAGATTATGTTATCACCTGTAAAAAAGCGAAAAGTCATTTTGTTGATTAGGATTACATAATTACGAAAACATACTTGATTTCTTTAAGCAAAGCCATAAGCCATTTCCTTATCAAGGGTTGTATATTAATCCGTAGGAAGAATAAAAATCACTTAAATGCGAAGGGTTACGCTCTATTGTATAAAAATAGGAATGGAGAGAAACGACTTCGTTCAGTGCAACTATATGTATCTTAAATGGTATACGGCAATTAGAAGCGCTGATGGAGCAAAAGGAACCGTTTCGAAAGAGGTTTCTGCGCACCCTAGGCCAGCTGATGTAGAACTTAAAGATGGATCATCGGAATGATAATTCCTTGCTATCTTTATTATTATTATCCTCTTGCTTTTAACCGACAGAATTTTTTTAAATTTTATTTATAAAATAGTATAGTATAAATATAGATTGCCCTTCTATGGAATGCTCGTTCTCTTGCGTAATTGAGATGAACCAATCCAATGATAGAACCTGGTAAAAGGAATGACGCACCCTAGTAGTGGATAAGGTTGGTTAAGAATGTAATACCAATAACTCAGGTGTTAAAGCATGGTCATATAATGACCTAGAGCACTGCTTCCTACCCATTTCAGTGCACACCCATTTTTCACTTCGCTAAACTAGCTTCTCTTTTTCAATAAACTACACAAATATGTTTGTAAAGGGGGATTTTGTTCTGAAATATATTGAAATGTTCATTGATATTTAAGATAATTTTTATTTTTCACACTGTTACCCAGGAAATTATGTTTTGCGACAAACTCAACGGTGGTCCAAACAGTACGAATCCAGCAAGACACACGAAATCCCTGCAATGAAAAAACTGATGGAATGGCTTCCACAAAACTCGCCGGAGAATACAAAGACAACTGTAGTACATGGGGATTTTAGGTATTCTATAGCATCATAATATCCTTCAGCCTTTGTTACTCTCTCCACCTGTATTGACAAATCGTTTAATTTGCTTCGGAACGGTGACGTTTCCCTTTTCTGTTATCTGTTATCTCCGGCTATTTTGCTGTGTAACTAACCCCTATGAGGCATTCATCTTGTTTAGTGGATGGACACGTATTTAGGCAAGTATAGGGAAAGTTAATGGCCATCTAACAAGACCTTCTTTCTAGATACTGAAGTTTTATCGTGGAGCATGCATGTAAGAGAGGGCAGGGTTTGAGAAGAACACTAAATGAAACAAACAGTATCCGGGACGAAAACTGCCATGTGTTCAACTGTTGCCTGTGCTGTAAAAACTGCAATATGGTTGCAAAAACAAAAGATTTTCAACCGTCTTTAGTTTTTAAGGCTTTCTTAATATCATTAGTGATTTATTTTTCACCCTCGACTGTTTGCAACTGTTAAGACCAAGAGCTTTTATCATAATATGTTTGAGGGGTAACTCCCTACCGTTTACTGTATTACGTAATGACAAGCACCCCTGTCATGTGCCGAATATTTAACATTTCGTTAAAGACGGTTGGGTGTTGATGCATTGGCTGTAAAATAGTGTTATTCGTCACAAAACATCAAAGGGAAAAAATTGTAGCTGCAGGAAAGATCGTGAACCACATGAACGTAATTTATAATACAAACACATTTTCGTACTTTACAGTTAATATTTTTCGTATCAAACACTCCACTTACTTATTTTTCATATATCTTTTTATGCTGAGTTCCAGTGGTGTTGGCGCCATGGAAAAGCTAACGCCGTGATGGTAAATGTTCTTAGATTTTTTTTCGGTTACTGATGAAGTAGCAATACATAATGTAGAAAGATTATTGAAAGTTAGTGTATTGATTTCGGTTTAAAACGTATGCTTTTGTCGTATAATATGTGTACTTTATCTTTAACACGAATCTTTAGGATTGACAACTTGATTTACCACCCAACCAAACCAGAAGTGATAGCTGTGCTTGACTGGGAGCTTTCTACACTTGGTGATCCCCTATCGGATCTTTCATACAATTGCCTACTGCACTATTTACGCTACGATAACCCATTACTAAAAGGTAAGCCATTTAACATAAAGCCAAGGGACTTTGGTTGTTAGGTCGTTGTACATTTGTATGTCTGGAGATGGTACAAAATTGGTGAATGGAGCAAACGTGCACTTCTTGTGGGTGTAAAAAGTTGCACTAAACATGAATGACTCCCAATCATACTGGAGATACTTACTGTAGTATTAAATTTCTGAGGTTAGCATTTTTTTCACAACAATTCGAATTAATATAAATAGAATAAATAAATAGACGAACTATGGATTAATTAATGGTTTGTGAAGACGCACTGGAACCGACAGCTTCCAGTTTGGATTCCCCGAGCAAACAAGAAGACTATGGAACTTTACAAAAAAGAAGCCATTGGCTTGTGTTTGGAAGGGGTTCCGGCCAAGAAATTCCTTACTTTGACAACAAAGACCTTCTGAAGGGCCTCGGCTGAGCCTCCTTACTGGAAAAAATGACGTTAAAGGCAAAAAAAGAATAGAAAATAGCATTAACAGGAAACAAACTTAACGCACACGATTAATATTACTATCTTTTGAAGTGACATTGTTCAGTAAGATAAGTCGAACTTATATTCTTCTCATTTTAAACACATTAATTGGGGGGAGATGTCAAAAATCCCACATTCTGCATGTCTAAAATGAATGTCAAAATTGAAAGATTTCTTTCACCCGTGCTGTTGTTACTATCGATAGTATACACTTGCGTATTGACACATTTAATACCATTTATTCACTTATGTTGATCATATATGTGTATATTTGTGCCCATGTGTGGTGGTAAATGTCTGCGTGTGTCTATGTTTGTGTCTCGTGTGTGTATTACTTAATAATTTTGTAAATTGTGTATGTGTGTATTTGTATCCAGGTGTGCTGGAATGTGTCTGCGTGTGTCTCTGTGTGTGTCCCGTGTCTGCATTACTTCTGTATGTTGAGAATGATTGTGGAACATTGCCCAGAAGAAATTGATGGAAGTTTACCAGATGGATGTGTTGTCTTATTTTACCACACCAAGGTATGCAAATAGAGAACAAAGGAAAAAATATTCTGAGGTATAAAATGTAGTGCGTGTTGGTAAATGAGGCTCACAAGCTAAAACCTGCTGAAGATCCACAATAATATTTGGAAACAGTTTAGATTAAACACCTCTTACAGAGAATCAGATTGCAAGTTCTTAACAACAATTTACTTACTCATAAAACCATTCTGACCAGTGTGGTAGGTGAACAAATGTATAGTGAGAATGTACAACAGGTTTTTTTTCATCGGTCAGGTAATAATCAATGACAGAACAGTATACTTTAAAAGATGTTATGTTGAAAGTTCAATGGTAAAGTTATCCTTATTAGAACCTTAAATACACACACATCATAAGCTTCTGAAGACTTGTGTGCCCAACAAGGAAACTTGTAAAAGTTGTACGAAAGTTGAGGATGTTTTGGTACAAGTGCGCGAGGGCTATGGCAAGAGGCGACCGGAAGCCAGAAAATTTACCCAATGTTTGTTATGAAAATAAAGGAACTATAGTTACGAGTAATAGTAAAGTAATACTTTAGCACCATTTCTTCTCCCCCGCTTTTCCAAATGTTACTACGCTTTCTCTTTTTTAGCCTAATACTTTTAGGTTTCCTCTTGCTTCTAATTGCCCTTACTTAAGCCCTCTTTCACACATTACACTTGCTTTTTTATCATTCCTTCTTTATCACTCTTCTCGTACACTCTTCTTTTTAGTTTCCCGCATTCTCCTTTTTACTGATCTTTCCTCCTTTCTCCAATCCCGTCCTTGTACTGAATCTCCCTAAGTTTCTTTCTCTTTTCCGTGCCCTTCTTTGTATTTTCCCCGCCCTGTTACTCCATTTTGCTTTGCTATCTTTGCTGAATTAACCTCAACCAGCTTACTGTCGTCATCTTTACCACCGGCCCATACACTAATTTTATTTCTTGCAAAGCTATTCATTGTGTCAAGGTTGTACTCAACGGTGCTACTATACCAAAAATGTAGTTTTAAGTTATAAACAGACAACTTTTTACATTCACTCTATATTATTGAATTTTTTTCTTTACGTCTTTAACCAGGCTTCTCGAACCTCAACATAGCTGAACTTGGCATTCCTACAGATAAGGAGCATGTGATGGAATACTGCTCTCGAATGGGAATACCCCCTGTCAAAGACTGGAATGTATACATGGCCTTTTCATTTTTCAGAGTTGCTGCCATTCTACAGGGCGTATACAAGCGTGCCTTACAGGGTAAGTTTAGTGTTACTGCTAACTGTATCACCAAAGCGCCTTTTTGTATTTAACGCTTGTATTATGCCATATTTAAGTGTTATTATTAAACAATAACTGTGTTTCTTTGCCTAAAGCCGTAACAGTGATTGTGTTGTTGGTGCTTATTGGTAATAGTGGTAATTTAATTAGTACAAAAAGTGACAGAAGTATCAAAGTACCGCTGATGATAGTTGTAGTGGAGCTTTTAGTAGTTTTAACACAAGCAATGGAAGCATTTGTAGCCTGATGCGATGATGGTATTAGTACTAGTAGTAACAGTGGTAACGGTGGTGGTGGATAGTGGTAACAAGAATTAGTGCTGGTAGTAGTGATGCCACTATTATTGTATGGATACATATGATAAAATACGTACATCCAAATTATTCTCAGATTTCATTAATTTTAGTGAATTTTGTTTATTAGTTCACAGATTATTGACCAGAAACTTTCGAAATATTTTGAGGTTTATTGAAATTTGTGGGATGCTAGTTTTGTAGAGAATTTTTGTGATCACAACTGGTTTTTTGTTTATAAAAATCGACTTCATGGGTTTGAAATGGAGATTCTGTCTACTTATGAACTTAAAATATTTTGAAATCTTTAAAAAATGGTGGTCTTTTGGAGTAAATTAATCAGTGATTCCAATCCAGCTTTGTAATATTGGCCTTAATAAACGTCATTGTTCATTGCTCGCTTAATTTTTGGCATGCCATATTTCGGATCGTCAAAATGCTAGACCAGAAATATAACATTTTTGAACAACAACAGCCCATTTCGTATAACTTTCTTTCCATTTTAGTTATTCACGCCAACTTAATCAAAGAGCAGAGTATCGGTTTCGGATTTTTTGTTTTTGTAATTAGGTTAAGAGACATCATTAGGAACAGTTGCTTATTTTCTATCCCCAGAATGTGCTTTGGGTAAGATGTTTCACAGTTTAGGAAGCTGGGTGTGTTTTTCCGGAAAGCGCTCGTCTGCTAGTTAATTTTCGACGACTTGAAATAAATCTTTGTCGTCATGGATTCTTTGCCAGAAGGTTTGATTTTAAAACGACCTTGGATTCCCAAGTATGGGCCGTAAATTGTCGAATAAGTGACGTGAGTTCTACTAGCTGTGTCACTTCCGAATGGCATGTATCCTGGACTTATGAACTTAGGCTAGGGTTAAAGATAACAACCCAGTTCACCAAATCCTTAAAAGTTACCATCTTATAGGTTTGATGTTGATAGAATTCATTGATTTCATGACTTTGAGAAAGAGGCAACATCATGAACAGAAGCTGGGCTGAGAAGGACGAGAATGGGACAACTAATGAAACTCACCCAAGTTATCCTTTGTGGGTCTTAGACTGCTATAAATATATTCAGTCTCTGCAAACAAAATTTGCACATGATAAAATGCATAAAAATATACTAAGCCCTCATCAATCGCGTTCTCTCATTTCGTAATCGCTATAAACATTGTACCAAATGTTTAGAGAGTTCTCAATGTTTTACATAAAGGGATTTTGATCATTTCAGTAGGATTTTGAACTCGTCAAACCACTAATCCAGTGGTCCTTTAAAGAGCTAAAATAGTGGAAATTTGCAAACAAAGAATTATTGCTGTTACAAGTGAGAGGCCGGAAATTCTGGAAGCAAAAATGAGAGAAATTAAAAAATCTAGAAGAATTGAAAACAGAAAAAATGGTAATACATGAAAAGTAGGTCATCAGGGAAAAGTATAAAGATGGTCAATAGATTGTAAGAGCCCGATTTATAGCAAAAGGTATACAAGAAAGATCTGAAAAAGGAATAAAAAGAGATTTAGCGACTTGGTTTACAGTACGTTTGGGACTTGTTATAGCAATATCTGCAAGTAAAAAGCGTAAAATCCTATTAAGGTGTAGCAGCAATGCTGATTCATATTCGTGATGCATATTTTGTAACCTTACCAAATTGTCGTCATTGGTAAGTTATAGGTTGGACTTGTCCGACATTGCTCTTGCAAACTGAATTTTATTTTATGAAGTGATGTAGAATTAAGCTGCAATTTTAATGGTATCTGAGAATAACTTGTTTCTTGTATCTGTAAACGGTTAAAGTTCACTTTCTGCAAATTTTTATTTCTACGAAAGAATGTTAGTCTTTATACTGATGTCTCTAATCGAAGCCTGACACGATGTCATCTGGGGGTTCTTTAGTCTCACAAAAATCGAGGGAGTCAACGAAACATACGAGGCAATAGTCAATCCAAGCTAGTATCGAGAAGATTTAAAAGAACTTAAAAGGTTATTGAAATAGAAAACGAGAAAATCGAATTATTAAGAAAAGGAGATGAAGAATGAGTATTGATGTCTTCCAAGAAAAAGCGGGCAATGTTGAGCTGTGCAACAGGTGGTATTGCCGTTCTTTAGATGGTATTTCGGAAGATGTAAATGAGAATCCGGCAGAATTTTTCTATTCCTTAAAAATGGCTGATAGTTATAGCAACGTTTATCTTAATGACGACTTTGTATCGTCTTCACTTTATTGGTAAGGAACACTGCACTGACTTTGAGTCCATGGCACAATGTGTTATGCGATTTTGTTTATCAAAAGCACTGTTGTAGAATGTGGGCTTCCATACCAAGCATGAGAAAAGAAAAGTTCATGTTCGGCTCTACCACACAAAAGAAACAGTATAGGAAGGGAAGAGAATGAGAACTGTATTTGATGGTTTAAATAGCTAACAGTTGTGTGATAATAAAATTGTCGTCCTATTACAACAATTTGTACTAAAAAGAGTTATTTTGCCGACGGTGGAGACGGGTTCCAAAAACGTAAATTGAGTTCGGTTGTTTCTCGTGTAAGCCAGTAACATGTAAACAGACACTCTTCTTAATAGTATTCTGATAGCATGACTCCTTAAATAGGCTGTATTTATTTTGTTTCAGAAATTTGCATCAGATTGATTTTCATTGTTTTTGTTGATATTGTTTTTGTTGTGTCTTAAAAGTTTTGGATATGCTTAGGGGAGGGGTGCAGAAACGGAAAGTGGGAGTGAGGTGCTTTCTTTGTGCACTGTTGCATGTGAAGTGTTTACATAAATTTTCTTTTCTTCATTTTTTTTGTAATTTTTACCAATAGATTTTTTTATTACCAATAGATTCCATCAATGCTATACATAGTAGTATTTGTTAGTTGGTTTTCTCACTTGATTAATTTGAAGAATTGCCTCAACCGACCAGGTTTTTTGTTTATCCAGCTGATAAACAATTTTTGCAGCTTCCTAACTTTTGGAATTGTTTTTAAACCTCTTGTATCTAATTTTGGTGTTCCTGTTCATATCTGTGTCTACTTTATTACTTTTTTTCCATGCCCTTTTTTGAAGCCTCGAAATAGGTAATTTGAAAATTAAGCGACGATGACTTTATTTTAGTGATGGTGTATGTTCGAAAGGGCTATCTTTATTATTGGTGTTGTTTAGCTTAGTGTGCTTTTACGTAAAAAAGGTCTTTTCTAATCGAAACTCATAATTATGATTTCCCTGATGGCTACTCTTCCAGCTATCTTCTGTCGTCCACTTCAATACCCGATGTGTAAATTTCTCTGTATTTCTCCATTAGCCTTTTGCCTCCCTTAGTTTTTCAGATAACGTGCGTTAGTTGTAAGACGTTGCACTTTGCTCTCGTTACACCACCAACATCTCTACGAACGCATCAGAATTTTTCTTTAATTTTCGTGTGAGTGGTACCCTTGAATTATTTCACAGAGCATTCTATGGACACTGCAGGGTTTTTTAAGTTATAAACCATTTGGTCCATATGCGCCATTGGCCATCATACTTTGCTGAAGCTCTTGAACTAATTAATCGCAATAATAAAATTAGTTTCTAAAATTTGCACTTTGGAATGTTCAGAGTTTACTTGAAAGGAGTGAATGTAAAAGTCGATTGTTGGAATGGTCTGATATGTTGCACCTGACATTGAGAATGACGTAATCAATATGAGTGGCTGATCTCCTAAGCCATTTAGGGCTGATAAGCAGGATATTGCTGCACATGTTTATAGAAGCTTTTATATGTCTCTCAAGAATCTCTTTCCAATAAAAGCAAAAAACAGATCCTGAGAAATGAGGTAAACTGTTGCAACTGGAATAATCTAAGGGAATAAAGGTTTTCTTTGTTCTAACTTATTGTAGTCAAAAGTTTCAGACCTTGTTCACCTGAGAAGGCATCATTTTCAAAGCATCAAACTGAATGCCGCATTAGTTATAAATTTCAAAAAGCGAAAAGGTGTTTTTAGAGAGAAAGGTTAAATGGTAGATTTTCTGTTGTCACAAGTCAAATATACTTGTTTCTGACCAATTTAATCCTTTGTTGGAACAAATCTGTTGATAAATAAGGTACATTTCTGTATTTTTCAGTTTCTTCCTTGATTTTTTTTGCATGATTTATAACTCATACACTTTAGCAATACATTGACTAATACACTAAGATCAAGGTGTAGTTGTAAATGAATTTATAGTTTCACATCGCATGGTTTAAGAAATTTGTTATCGTTTTGAATTCAGACAAAATTTCATTTGCTTCTGTTTTAATTTCAAAACATACACCGTTCTCTTTTAAAGGCAGCGGCTTTAAAATTATATATGTCATGACTGGTACTGAAGTTGATTGAGCAGATGTTAGTTTACCAAAGACCATGGGTTTGAAATGTATTAGGAGAGAAATTTCGTTTTTCAAGGTACTCTGCCTGGCATGTTGCGTGAGACCTTCGGAATGTTTGTTCTTTATTGTGTAATGGACTAGATGAATACTGACATTGAAAATTTTTTCCTTTTTTTCATTTTATTAAAGGTCAAGCCAGTTCAGATAAAGCAAGTCATATAGGGCACTTGGCAGAGGATGCTGCGAATACTGGATGGATGTTCGTTGAAAATTCAAGTTCCTTCACTCAAAATTCCCAGGGAAATAGTAAACCACCAGTTAAATCTAAAGTTATAGGTGAGTTATTTAGGAACTTTCAAATTATTACCAAAGAATAAACCTTACCTGAAAGTAAAAGTAGGTTACTACAATCTGTTTTCTCTTTTTGTAAGATTTTGTATACTATTGAAAACAATTATTGAGTGGCGGAGCAATACGAGCTCATAGGGGACTCAGGGGTAGAAACCCCAGCAAACCCATCCTACTCCCAGCCCGATAAGGGTAAGCTGGGTGCATGCATCGTACCTAAGTGTGTGTAATAAATTAATGTTAATAAAAATATAACACATGTCCGTAGCGAGGCTTCACCCAAGACCTTAGGACTAAGTAATAAGTGCGAACTCGGTACTCAGCCCTTTAGAACTTGAGATCCACGCTCACGAAACCTAGACATGATGCTCCCCCACTACTCCCGCCCGTTAAACAGAAATGCGTGATGTGTCAGCCCTTTCGGGACATGCACAGCTGGTTTAGGTCAGGCAACTTACTGGCAAGTCTGTGGTTTTTGAGTGGGAATGTTTGATCTAGCCCGTTCATAATTACCAGGCAAAACTAGTTCGTGTACCCAACCAACCAATTAAGATCAGAGTTCATACGTCTTACGACGCTACGCCACTTGCTGATAATAGTAGTCAGTGCCTGGTGTAATTATCAGGGCAATTTGACTACACAGGGCAGGGCAGGGGGGTCAATGTCCTTTTCCAGCAGTACTAGGCAGTACTAAGTTAAGCCAGCCAATTAAGGCAAGTTCAACTTTTCCCATTGTTCCCGCCAGGTTTACCCAGCTCGACTAGGGCAGGGGCGCTGCTCCCTGAGGAATTGCCAGGCGACTTGCTGGTCTTTGCACTTTCCGTCTACACTTTTATTATTATTATTGTTATTGTTATTATTATTATTATTATTATTATTATTTCTTTATCATCATCATTATTGCTATCATTGATACTACATTTGATGTGCCACAACCTTTTTGTGATATTTGGCTGATATTCACATGCAAAGCATGAAATTGTAACCCACAACTTCAGATATTAAGTGGACATTAGAACCAAATTGTTACAGGTACTTTTGGCTGAAGATCCTGCACGTGTGTTGACCTTTTGATTTGCAAGTGTGTTCCTCGATCAAGTTTGAAGATGTCAAATTATGATGAAATGATATTTTTAGAGGCTAGAGAGGGGCATAATGCTAGAAAACTCTCTGGAGTGATAGCGTGCCTTGTTGATGAGTTTTCTGGGTAGGCAAGTACTGGTCTGCTCCAATAGATCCGTTACCCTTTATTATTATGTATTTTATTTTCTATGTAGTTTATTGCGTCCTTTAGAGCCGGGTCCAAACAATGGTTCTAAGGCGCTAAGGGTTAGCTGTTGCTTTTTACTTAATTGATAGTTCTCTCCGTAGTATGTGTGCTGTTCCAAGGAGGGTTATCTTCTGGATTTCTTGGATGTTGATTTTATTAGGGATTGTGTCGGTGTATTTTTCGAATCCCTTCTTCACAAGCCCCAAAGCTCCAATGACCACTGGTAATGTTGTGGTCTTTGTGCCCCACATCATGTTGATTTCAATCGTTAGGACTTTGTACTCTGACAGCTTTTCTGTTACTTTGAGAGACGTGACTCGTTCAGATGGTATGACCATGTCTATAAGGATGCATTCTTTGTTTGTCTTGTTCCTGATGACGATGCCTGGCCTATTGGCTTTGAGCTCTCTGTCGGTCTGTATGGGCATGTCCCATAGGTTTGTGATCTCGTCGTTCTCAGTGACTGTGTTGGACTGATGTTCGTACAATTTGTCAGCTGTCTTCATTTTATATTCCCTGCAGATTTTCCAATGTAAGTGAGCTGCCGATTTGTTACGTCTTTCGATGTACTCTATTATTATTATTCAGTCATTTTCTTTTGACTTGCTTTTTTTTTAAGATCAAGCACCGGGTCACTACCAGTGACCTAGGGTGAATGAAATTGGAGTAATGTAAAGTAAAAATAATTTTGTATTGTATCCTAATTGTATAAAAACAGAATTTGTTAC
>RDPX01000058.1:1380289-1391175 GCA_003991215.1 Morbakka virulenta | reverse complement strand
TTTTTTTTTTTTTTTTTTTTTTTTTTTTTTTTTTTTTTTTTTTTTTTTTTTTTTTTTTTTTTTGCAGCGAATAGATTTTGGTCTGCTCTGCTAATTTCGCTATATATATTCAGTACCGTTGAAGAAAGTGTAACAGAAATTTGAATTTTTGCGTTGCGTCCAGATAAATTTGAATTTCTATTGTGCTCGCCTCAGAAAACTATAGTTTATACTGGAGTGCAGTCCCCGGGTTTCCCCGTCGCCGTTTCCCGGGAAATTAAGTATTATATAAAAATTGGCTTTTTCAGAAAGTGAATAAATTGTAATGTAAATAATCTGGAAACGCTGTTTGTGCATGACGAAAATCATAAACAGAACCATAGTTTGACAAATAACGTCAATAACATTGCGAAATTAATTCAAAAACAAGAAGCTTAAACAGTAAACACTCAGTTTGAAATGACGGACTTTGAAGATATTCTTGCTTAAAGGAAATCGGATCTGTGGAATTTTTTTCTCTGCAACCGATAGCAAGAAAAAGCCCAGTGTGAAAATTGCCCAAAGCAAATCAAAGTTGGTAACTCGAGTACCAAGGGAATGATCGGACATCTGAAATTAAAACACAAAATTGAAGTCGAATCTTGTGTTGAAGAAAGCTCTTATCTAAAAACAAAAACTGCCAAAATTGACTCTTTCTTTAAGCCCAAACAAAAAGATTCCCTCGGTGAAGTCATAGCAAAACTTGTGGCTGTGGATGGATTGAATTTTAATCAAACTGCTTCCAGTGATACGATTGAGAAGAACATTCAAATCAGATAGCTATTGAATTCCGAAATGTCGAAAGCATGTCCGTTCATTCTTCATGAAGTGATATGACGTTGTGATGAACAAAGTATGTGATGAAATTAAGCAAAACAAGGAGGCTGATGTTCGATTTTCAATCAGTTTTGATGAGTCAACTTCAAACAGAAACCAGAGGTTTATGAGCTTCAACCTTCATCTTCCAAAGGGCTTTTAATCTTTAGGAATGGGTCGTGTCAAAGGAAGAATGAATATTGACCAAGCAGTCAATCTCGTTCAGGATCGACTCAAGTCATTTGGACTGGAGTTAAACACTGATATTATAGTTAAAATGACAGACAGAGCAAACTTGATGATGAAATTTGGTCGCGAGACTGTACCTATTCATTTTGTATGTCCGGCCCATGCTATACACTTGTGTGTTTGTGACGTATTGTACAAGAAACCAAAACCAAATGAAGCATTTGCTGATGTTCCCGAGACCAAAGAGAACGATCAAGGTGAAGATGATGAAAGTGATTTTGAAGACTCAGATGATGGCAATGATATCACCGAGGGTCCTGACTTGGTTCTTGATTTGAATACAATTGTTTTGAAAGTTCGCAGAATGGTCAAATTGTTCCGCCTTTCCCCAGTAAGGAATGATGAAGCTTTGTAGCCTGAAAACATGCAGTCTTTTGGCAAAGGAGTGACAGTTTTCTTGGAGTCCAAAACTTGCTGGAATAGCCTTTTAAATATACTGCAGCGTTTCTATGACATCAGGAAGGAGATCAAGCTTGCCATGTTAAAATTGGACTACAATTTTGACATTTCAGGTGCAGAACTGGACAAGATGAATGAACTTTGTGACTCACTTGCCCCTCTAAAATTGCAGTTGAGTATCTTTGTCGTGAAGATGCTGATTTTCTACTGGCTGAAAAAGTCATTGCCGTAACCATCAAGAAACTAAAAGAGCAATCTTCAGATATTGGAAAGGAAATTTTGGAGAGGTTCAAGGTCAGAATAAAAGAGCGTAGGAATACAGACCTTGTTTACTTTGTGAAGTATTTCAATTTATCAGTCTTCTCTGATCAAGGAAATCAGAAATACCAAAATCACATCACTTGCCACATCTCTCTTGAAACGTCTGTGTCCACCTGCACAAAATGAAATGGATCAAACAGAACTTGAGGTTGAAGTAACAGCATTTGGTGGTGACATGACACTTGCTGAAGAATTTGCATTATATATGGAAGAGGATGAGCACTCAGGTCCTGTTGTCATTGAAGATATAAACACTCAAATCATCAAGAAGGAAATCAAGTTATATGAAACTAGTAAGAAGAGACTTAAAACGTAGACAAACTCTTTGGGGCATTGAAAACCATTGAGCTTACCAGCGTTGAACCTGAAAGAACATTTTCAGCTTTGGGACTTTTTGTAACTAAGACCTGAAATCAGCTAAATGATGACAGTCTAGATGCTCTCATTTTCATGCGTCAGACCTATAAGAAATAAAGTCAAAAACTCTGAAGATCATTGCATTATTTCTTTTACATACATTTCCTCATTTTATGTTGTAAGAACTTGTAGAACTGGGCTTTTTTATATAATAAAATTCCCCGGTGAATTGTTTGAAAAAATTCGAGGTCTTCGTTGTCCTGGTGGCAAAAAATCTTCCCGTATACTTCACCCTAGTTTATACGTCAAAGCAACGCAGAATGTTCGTAGTATAACAGTTTAAATAATTATTTCCCTAAATGTTTCTTGACCTCAACCTAAGGATATAAAGAGTGAGCGAGAACCAACAAACAACAGCAAAGGAGGTGTATGAGTGTAAATTATACCCCCCCCCACACACACACACACACACACACACCACCACCACCACCACCACAAAAAAATGGATAAACCTGTCACACGGTAGAGGATTGCCTCACAAAAAATTTCCCAGAGGTTGATCCTGTTACTGCGTACAGCCTGAAATGAATACAGAACTTTAAATGGTTGCCTCACAAATGAAACAACTTTCTCAGCTTCTTTCACGCAATACCTTAACGATTTATTAGAATAACTTATTCGGTTTAGTTCACCTGATTTCGACGGTTCTGTCAATGAGGGTCAGAAATGTACCCGCAAACTACCTAGTCTATGCCTACTTTCCACAAAATTAGAAAATAAATTATGTGTAATTTCCGATTGCTATCGTCCTACTGCAGCCAAACCTAATTTTTTGATAGCAAAAACTTATTTTACCTTCTGCAGTGGATGTTTTGATTGCCACAGATTTATATCATGAGCACGATAATTTACGAATTTAATGCCAGTATGATGCCATGTAGGTAGGCTGCACGTGTGTGCCTAGTATTTACACACAAAAATCGTGTATTCATCTAGTTCAGACGAAAAAGGCTGAGGTTATTTACAAGGTAGTTAATTGCGATTCGGCTACAGCACAACTTCTATTCCTGAACGATTAATTCCCTGAAAATTTCGAGATCATTCCGTTGTTAAGTCTGGGTTCCACTTTGGAGTATGAAAGGCCATTCAGACACACGTTTTGTTGCCCTGGTGACATTTGACAACGAGAACAAAAACAATTATTACTACTGCTATCACTTTTACTAGAGCTTTTCAAGCAAGTTGGAAATACGAATTCTGACCTTAACTCGGAAATTACTCATCTGGTATAATTTCCCTCTCATGCGTCACTCACGTCTGAAGCTTTTATCTTTCTTCCCCAGGGCAGTTTTTACAAGTATATCGAAGTGTTTTGGTTGAAACACCCATGTAGTTTAGGCAAATTATTAATTTTAAAGGAAAAATATTTCGCCACAGTATTTGAAAGCAGGCAACCTTTTTCTAATCTGAGAATAAAAGATAGAAAAATAAAAGTGTCATCGTATCGAAAAACAATAGATATACTTTTGTACCTGTTGATGTAACCTGCAACCTTTTCAGCCGTTCAGCTCTTCTAGTAAAGATACTTTTTTCTTCGTCGCCAGGTACATTCATTCTTTTCTTCAGTTCTATGTCTGTTCTGGAGGTTGGTGGTCATGAAATGCCATCTTTATTTCTTTGTACACCCCTGAATAAACTCCGAGATGGATATGTCGACTGTGTCAAATGGTATCGCCATGGATAAGTTAGATTATTATAATCAAAAGCACAAAAAGTTAAAAGTATCTTTCCAAATGCTTTTCGCGTTAAAGGCATCCTCGGTGCATTAACAGGTATAATTGTCGTACGATACATATAAGGCAAAAGTATTTCCATAAAAGTAAATCGTACGGGAGGATTTGTTTGCATGGAAAATACACAACTGATTGACTTTAATGAGAGAAAAGTATTTAGGTTTCACCGATTCTAAACAAAACAAGTTTGTTTGTTTCTATTTGTTCATTTAAATTTGGTATATTAGGGCCAATCACACCCGCTTCAATTTTCTTGTGGATTCTTGTATTCAGGGAAGCTGACATTTAAATTTTCCGTTTAAACCCATAGCCAACATTTCTTCTAACGTGGCGTGCTGCTTTACAACTTTCATTGTTTGGGTTTACAATTTGTGTTTACGAAATATCGATGTATTATTGTACTATAAGTACCTAGATCTTGTCAAATGACGTCATTTTAAGAAAGACTTCCTTAAACTTTTTTGCTTTAACCAATAACAGCGTGTCATCGACATAACGGAAAAAGAATTTAACAGTACCTAACGCAATCAACTGATCTACAATCACAACTCAGTCATCATGGCATTAGCTAAAGTAGGGCCAAGATAGGATCCCCAATAGACACCATCGAGAAGTTCATAGATAATGTTGAAAGAGAATGCAGTTTTACTACAAGTGTCTAACAAGAGTTTCTTTAAAGTTCTCCTTTTAAACTTTGTTTCAAACAGTGTGTCCCCGTAGATTCTTTTCATAACTATACCCCGTTTCATCAAAAGTGACAATACTGGTAACCCTTTCTTTTGGTATTGAATGAATACGTTTAACTGTTCAAAGGAAACCTTGACAGTATATTTGTTACTTGCCAGCGGATACCAAAGCTTTGACATAAATTTTCCAATGCCATAATGAGACATAGCGGTGGTATCCACCGTGGGGCGGAAGGGGGGCAGTCATTGAGTCAAACTCATTATGAGTTTTTATCAAACCAGTTTCTCTACTTGGGTGGCAAGCTTTCGGTCTCATCGATTTCTTTTCTCCTTTCGTTATCTCACCTCTTGACAAAGCTGTGTTAAGGTACGATTAAAAGTTTCATGATGTTGGATCATCGGCGCGTTTTTGTTACCCTGTTTTGGTACTAATAAGTTTTCAATGTTATGCCCAACAATGGACAAATCTCTACATCACAAAAATCGAATGTGATATACAAGCTTAAAAGCGCAGGGTGTTGTGAGGAATTTGTTTGAAAAACTGATCGCTGTCTAATGGTTCGTTTACTTTAACACAGGACTCGTAACGACCAACGAATGTTTCTACACTTGTCTCTGTGCCAGCCCGTTCTTGATTATGTTAGCATGTTCAGGATGCCTTCAGATACGTTATTTGAATTGGAAATAAAAGAACTTGTTGAAAACGCTGCTCTTTCCAATTGCTCGATTTTGAGACCAATAGTAATTGGTTCCAGTTGTCATTCTGAAACCATTATTTATAAAACGCATATTTCCATTTATAAACACTAGTTTAAAGGCCTCAGAGTAGTTACTATTATTTTATGATTAATTTATTTGAGTCTAAACTTTTGTTTGCATAAAAAATTATTGCTACGTTGTCATATGTATACCTGACGATGACACGATAAAAATGTTGAAATATATTTTTTCAGATCAAAACAAATTTTTCATTAATTTTATGTCATAAAATCAGGAAGCTGTTATTATTCGAATTTTGTTTTGTGTTCTTTTAGGCTTTATTCATAGTTACTGGGTTTTTGTATTTGACATTTTCAGTATGGTACAACAATTAAAATATATTGATGTGTCAGAAGATTAGACAACTAATACTTTCAAAAACAGTCTGCGTGCTTGACATAGCATTATTCTTGTGCTATATGGATAACAAAGAGAAAAAAGATTTCAACAATGCTAGAGTATAGGAAAGTAATTCAGATTAAAAATGTTATTGTCTCTATGGAATCTAAGGACATCCAAGAAGCACTGTGTTAATGATGTTTGTTTGTTTTGAGTAACCCCCCGGGGTAGTTACTCGAAAAAAGTTGTTGGGTTGGTACCAATATACAGCCCGTTTAGCTTATTGTATTTCATAGCTTGTTATTGATAGTATTCTTGACTTTGTTTTTAAGTGGATTTCATACATGTAGTGAAACTACCATTTTTAGTTGCAGGTGTACCCATTGTAGGATTCGTTTTTTTCTTTTCATGTTACTCATTGACAAAATATAAAGTTTCCAAGAGTGTAAGTATTACTTTTTTGAATGTAGGTGCTATGAATCCAAGATGTAAAGTTTGCGTTTTCATGGGAAAAACAGATCCAGAGGCACCCCGACACAAGCAACAGGCACGTGATAAGCTTATAACCTTAAAATTTGAAGTGTGAATATTTGCGTGGTGTCAGGGTAAGGCTGGTGGCGTAAAATTATATGTAAATAACAACTACTTAATTAAGAAACTGATCGTTAGTCTTTAAAAGATAAGAGCCTAGTGACTTCCTTCTCTTTGTCAGTTTACGCTTTTATCTAGACTTTTATCTCCTCTGACTGCCGCTTAGTTAGCTTAATCACATTTATCACATAGCTGGCTATTGAAATAACTTGAATGATTACCCTGGCAATGAACTTGCTATGCAATTACATTTTATCGAACCTTCCTGGGCTTTTTTTCTCAATGTCTCCGCATACTCTTTCACAGAAGTAGTCCACTTAAATAGCAGTACCCCGCTAAATATATAAATATATAATACTTTCTTCTAATTCCAATCCATTTATGCGCTCCTCTAATTTTTGTAATCCATACCTTGTACCTTATGTCCCTTTCCAAATACAAATCTCAACACATTTCTTGACACTGCAATATTGTTCGGTATCACTACCTGTCACCAATATTTCGTTTGGTATGAGGTTTCCATGGGAGGCCTGGCTTGTCTTTAAAACTGAACCCAACTCCCTTTCACCAGACAGCTGTATTCTGCATCCAGAAGAGCCTAAAGGCAGCATCATCACTGGAACCTCAGACAACCAGAATCCTTCTGATGGCTATCCCCATAATATAAACCCCTGAATACTTCCTTTTTCGTGTATATAGATGTATTGGAATGTGCTATAAATGTGGTACCGTATATGGTAGATTCATATATCTTTGTTAAGATTATTTTACGCTACTCCAGATCAAGTATGTGAAAAGGTGAACGATAAATATAATTACACTATGATTATAATATTATATAAGTACGAAGGACACATGCACTTAAAAGAAGTGAGAGGCGACCCCTCCAGTAGAGATGTTAAGAAAACGAAAACCATACATACATACATACATACATACATACATACATACATACATACATACATACATACATACATACATACATACATATATACATAAATGAATACATAAATAATTATTGCTCCATCTTGTCAGACAAGTGCCATTCCCTCATTACTTTTTTCTACCTGCTCTTTCCGCCCATGTAGTCGTAAATGCCTCTTGAGACCTGCAAGCGACTTGCACAGTTTTTGGAAGATGTGGCATTTCAAGTGAACCGTCAGGGTGGTAACAGTGAGACATCCATCACCATGAATCCTGAGTCCACCAGACATAGATACATACATACAAACAAAAGTTGTACCAGTAATGGTAATATTAATAGTAATAGTAGCAGTAGCAGTAGCAATGGCAATAGTATCTATTCTGTTGATTATTTTTTTTGTAATTTGTAATATGACAAAGTCCTAGATAGAATTTATACTCTGGTCAATTTCTCTGTTAATTTCTTGACAAAAAGTCTTTACCACAAGTTTGAAAAAACCCTGCTATTCGAAACACGGTTCTTTTTGTTGATTTTTTATGATTCGAAGGCCGACCAGCAAGGTAATAATTTTTAATGCAAAACAATCATTTCATTCAAATATAGTCAAAAAGATTGACCAAACGAGAATTAAACTGAGATAATCCTGACATGAGACGACGTCAAATGTTTGGGTCATCTTGTTGCTCCTATGGTTCTTAATTACATACATTGAAAATCATTGGATATTATAACGACGGAGGATTAGACCTCCGGCGTTATAATATTGACCCTAATAATTGATTTTACATATTGATATCTGGGTCCGTGGTGAAATCGGTAAGAGGAGCAATGTTCCATTTGTGTAAAAATATCAAACACCATTTGAACACCAGAATAGCCAGGAAATTTCTAACCTTTTTCGATGCCCTTTTGGTATTTCAAAACTGGAAAGGTGGCATTAACCAAAGTTTATTTAGCTTTACAGTTTTGGAAATGCTAATTTTATCATGTTTGTATTAAAAACTCTTATTTGCTTAGATTCTCATTTTCTCTCTTACTAACCTGACGTAAAACTACATTTTCTTAACATTTTAGTCAATGATTCTGGTTCCCATGGATGCACCTGGAGTAAAGGTCATACGTCCACTAAAAGTTTTTAACTATGAAGATCCACCAAGTACAGTATTCTTTTTATGATTTACTTTCTCTAATCAAAGATCATTTAATTATTTACTTTCTCTAATCAAAGATCATTTAATTATTTACTTTCTCTAATCAAAGATCATTTAATTATTTACTTTCTCTAATCAAAGATCATTTAATTATTTACTTTCTCTAATCAAAGATCATTTAATTATTTACTTTCTCTAATCAAAGATCATTTAATTATTTACTTTCTCTAATCAAAGATCATTTAATTATTTAGCAGGTTAAACCCGGATCGCTTAACTAAAAAAGCTCACTTTATCAAAGGGAGGCTACGCATCTCCAACAAGTGGGTCAACATAAAACTTTCAGGATGTCAATCTTTACCTAGTGAGNTTTACTTTCTCTAATCAAAGATCATTTAATTATTTACTTTCTCTAATCAAAGATCATTTAATTATTTACTTTCTCTAATCAAAGATCATTTAATTATTTACTTTCTCTAATCAAAGATCATTTAATTATTTACTTTCTCTAATCAAAGATCATTTAATTATTTAGCAGGTTAAACCCGGATCGCTTAACTAAAAAAGCTCACTTTATCAAAGGGAGGCTACGCATCTCCAACAAGTGGGTCAACATAAAACTTTCAGGATGTCAATCTTTACCTAGTGAGGTCTCCCTGTAAGGAGTTAGAATAAGATACATACTCGAAACCGGTGCCCTTTTGAAGATACATAAAGCTTACAATAAAACAACAAATTTTCATTTGACACACACATTTGTGTATATATACTAACAACGTGGCCAGGGCACAACTCCTTTTCGCGTTTTTTGATTAAAGGAAGGTATGCTTTTTGAGTTTGGAACTTTCTGAATTGGGACAGTACACTATGAGAATTTTGATGGAATCCCTAACCGCTTATGCTTAACGTGTCAACCGTATGAAACAGACAATACGCTTATTTTATTCTGTCGCAATACGGATTAAATTGGATTTTTAATATTGCCCGTCATTTTCCTACAATGTCGCAATATCTCTGTTATGTAAATGCTTCTTTGAGGGTCCCTGATTACAGCCGTTTTTCACACGTATCGAGAAAAAAGGTCAATAGAGTTTATCCTTCCGCAGTGAAGCCGGCTGTAGCCTTGTTGCTAGTCAACAGCATCAAGTAAATAGGGAAATATTATTGCAATGTTGAGGGGGGGTGGATCCCCGTATGACATTAATTTTTATTTAAGGTACTTTTTAATTTTGATGAACGTAGCCCGACTTGCAATCCATTTACTCTGCCAAATTCTTTTGTTCGAGTTTAAGCATGTATTTCCTTATGGAGATGTTTCTTTGAATAACTTAATGACAGGGAAATCTTCAAATAGTGCCTTTACTAACACTTAGCGAAATTTTGTATTAGATATAGAGACTTGTGTTCGGAAAAATTAATCCCAATTAGATTAAATCATTTCTAAGCTAATTTAGTATCCCAATAAACAGTTCATATTGAACGAAAGTAAACTAAATTGTTTGGAACTGAACTAATTGGAACAAACTACGGTTAATCTCTCCGAACAAAAATCTGTATAACCAATCCTATTAATTAAGTACTGCATTGACATTCCTGGTTTAATTTTACAAAATTGCTTCTTTTAGGCGGCCATGCAGAAGTTGAATTTTGTAATGTAAGAGTTCCTGCCTCAAATATTTTGCTGGGACCAGGAAGAGGGTTCGAAATAGCTCAGGTAATTATTAATTTGCGCATGTTTTGTGCATCCTAAAGGTCGCCTTTTTGTATTATTAAATTTTACTATATTATTGTAATAGAGGAGCTGTGGCTTAATGGTTAGTGCGCTTGCACCGTAACAAAGAGGTTCTGATCTCGGTTCCCCGAGCGGGCGAAGAGAATTTGTAACTTTATAAAAGAAAGACCCATTGGTCTTTCTTTTATTTATTTCTTTTAAGTCCCTCGGAAGGGCACCGTCTGAGCCCCAATTACTGGGGAGAAATGACGTTGAAACAAAAATAAACTATATTACAGTAATAGTTATTAGCTATTTTTACTGTGGCGATAGAAGATCAGGTTTCTTGTTATTAATCGTTCACAAATGACGTCAACCACTTAGAAGGGGGAGGAGGTTGAAAGTTGATGTCGTTCTTTGAAAATATTCAATCATTCTGAAAGTTTAAACCTTCTCTTAACTCACTCGGGAGTTTATAAACAACCTTTTCACTATGTCAGAACCCTCCCTTCAGTTGTTGGCTGCTGTGTCCATTCGACAGCAGACCTGCCTGAGGTAGTAGTGACGGACATTTCTTCAGTTATTGAAATGGAAGTGAAATAGACGATTGGAGCAGAGGATGAACAGTTCCGAGATTATGACGATTTCACCTCACAAGTAGAATTTGATGGGAATATTTTTGACGCCATTGAGGTTCAATTGAAAGGTTATTTCACACAATTTTTACATTTCACTCGGAAGTACTTTTATCACCCCTGCTTTAAACTTCTA
>RDPX01000058.1:1314785-1360394 GCA_003991215.1 Morbakka virulenta | reverse complement strand
TATATATATATATAGATAGACCTTCCAAGCCTTCCAATTTGAACATTAAAAGGCTAATAATTATTCTATATGAAGAAGTTGAAACTAGGTAGCATAGACAAGATAAGAGAAGATAATACAATACAATATAACACAATATAATATAATATAATACAATATAATATAATACAATATAATATAATATAATACAATACAATATAATACAATACAATACAATATAACAGAATAGAATAAAATACAAGATAATATAAAACAATCCAATATAATTATAATAAAATATATATGATATAACATAATATAATATAATATATTATAATAACATAATATAATATAATAGAATAGAATACCATATAATATAATACAATACAACATAACTATAATAAAATATAATATATAATATAATATAATATAATATAATATAATATAATATAATATAATATAATATAATATAATATAATATAATATAATAATAGAATATAATAGAATAGAATAGAATATAATTATAATACAATATAATATAATATAATTTATTATATTGTATTATATATAAATTATTAATTCCAATTATGCGGGAAATACAGTTCAACACATACTGTCGGGATGCAATAAAATAGCAGGATCAGAGTATCTCAAGCGACATGACAACATTCTGAAAGTGCTAGCAGAAAAGTGGGCCATCAAAAATCCACTGATACCAGAAGAAACAAAATGGTATGCAGAAAAGTGGCAGTGCAGCAAGGTGATTGGGAACAATGGTAAGAAGCTGTACTGGGATTGGGAGCACTCAATGAGAATAAATTGCGCCGTTAGACGACCAGATCTTACTTCAGAAGAGTCTGACAACAAGAAGATGCTGCTTATCGACATGGCATGCTCTAATGAATGGAATAAGGAAACCAAGCGGGAAGAAAAAATAAGAAAATACCAGCAACTGCTTCCAATTGCGTGAAAGAAGAGAAGGATACACGGTAACGGTAATCCCAACTTTTATTGGATGCCTTGGAGAAGTACTAAAAGAACTGAAGCAGAGAATAAAACCTATTTTCGATAAGATTAACGTTAAATCACTAAAAATGATTACTCGAGGAATGCAGAAAACAGTACTGCAAGAAAGCGAAACTCTGGTTAGAAAAATTTTGTCTGGACTTTTGACATGAACTGTCTACTTTATTTTCGCTAACAACTTTTGAGGACCCAAGTCATTTTACTTTATTCCAAACATAATTTCTAATCAAGTGGGTAAACTTGATGTAATTCCAATCGTTTGCTTTTAATTTTGTTGCTACGTAATTCTAAAGCTAGACTCAGACGCTATAACGCTTAACAGCTACGGCCAATAAAGTAGCTTCTGTCAAGGCTAATTCCAAAAAGGACGGGGAGATCTTAGGCCAAGAATATAATTAGGTCCTAGTTTTCAATTTCAGTTACAGATATTGTGTGTTCAGAATATATCGTTAATAAATAGGACAGAACAGAAATTGTACAATTGGTTGAATCAAGTACTTCTACTTCTTCTACTTCTACTTCTTCTACTCCTTCTTCTTATACTACTACTACTACTACTACTACTACTACTACTACTACTACTACTACTACTACTACTACTACTACTACTATTACTACTACTACTACTGCTGCTACTACTACTAACAATAATAATAATATTATAATAATAATAAATAACAATAAATAATATAGTTCATTTTTAAATCCTGTCTTTGCTCAACTACTGGGCTTGAAGCCTTTTTTAAGAAAGAACTAATACAAGAATGGGTATTCTCTGATCTGCATGGCACATCTTGACGTACTTGTTTTATCTAGCCCAGGGTCGCCTTTGTAGCATTGGTTCTTAAATAGGTGATTTCTCCCTTTCCCCCAACCCACCCACCACCACACACGCAGTACTTGTTTTGCTTCCTTAAATTTAAACCTCCTGCATTTTAAGCCGGATGTTAAAAAGTTATAAATGACGAGTTTTACTAGGTTATAAAATATTTCCTTTATTTGAGTGTGATTAATAGCTCATCGAAGTCAGAAGAGTACCATCTATGTCAAGATCTTATGTTCAATCAACACGGGGTCGATCTTTCTTTTCATTTTTTGCACTTCTTTATTAATTAAAGTCTGCATCTTTTACCAAAATTTCCCAAATTCTTCCATTAGGAAAATATGCATATACCATATGAGTTTTACCATTTAAATTTTATTGTGTATAAAACTCATTTTCCAAAAAAGTGGAGCAAACAAAACCTTTCAAAATAATGGAACTTGGAACTACTGTGTTCAATGAGTCCAGAAAAGCTGGAAAAGATTAAAATAATCGTGTACAGAGCAACGTCTACTCAACAACTTCTAATCTTATGGGTACTAAAATTACCATTGCTGAAATACCAAATATTAATTTATGTATTTAAGTACAAACATGGGAAAATAATCACCTATGTTGGTCTCCATTGGCTCCAGCTCTTCTTTTTTACAGTCAACATAACCAATTGCAGTGGAAAATTCACCCTGTCAAGGTAAAAAAGCCCCCCAGAGGTTAACAAAATAATTCTTCTTTTTTCCATATAAAAATATGGGAAAAACAATTTTACCTCTGATTAGAGTTAAAAACAAAACAAAGACCCCACCAGGTCCCTATATTTTAGCAATTCGTCTGGCAGTCGGGAGGTAAAAAAACCAACAAAACTCAAATACATGAAACTGTTCGATCATTCTACTGCCCAACCATCATGATTATTCAATGTGTCGTAGGAGGGAGTGAAAAGCACATATATTCTAGACACCTATTATACATAACAAATGATACCTGCCCAAAAATGATGCTTGTCCATGATACTGTTTCACGTGATATGCAACGTGGTTAAAATCAGGAAAAATCAGACATAAATAGTAGGTCTATTATACCCAGGAAGATACAGCAAGAAAGGCCCATTTTTATAGCAAGTAGAAGACGTAGGATAAACTTGCAGTATTTTTATTTTAACAAAGTAATCGCTGAAACAAAAAAGGCGTAAAATGGGTAAATTTCCTTGCCTCTCGGAACAGAAAAAACTCCTTCAAAGAAACTTAGTTGGTAAGATCAAATAAAAGTTGTGTCCACAACTAACAACGATGACAACTAAAACCACTTAAAAGATACCACTAATATGACGTAGCAAGATGTGACTTACTAAAAAAAGCATGAAATAGGGCATTTAAATAATTAAGTACAAGAAATGATTCTCAGTAAACAGATAGGTCTAAACGGGCATGTTTAGCACATTACTTTTTTCTAGAAACAACCTTCTCCCCGCATAGCAACAATCTATGGAAGAAGACAGTTACGCCTTATTTTGGTTTATTTTTGATAATTAAAAAAGCTGGTAGTCTTTCAGTAAAATATTTAGGTGGTAAAATAGAAACTTCCAGTGCACCAACACATTAAAACCACCTGATAAATTTATGTCTATAGAATTTTAATGAACATGCCCTTCAGGATCACTGATTTCATGCTCTAAAAAAGCAACCCAGCAACTGAATATCATTTCCTAAAAATTCCAATGTAGCTGTGATTACAAAACCCTTTCTCCTTCAAACTGTTTCAATAACAGTACTAGCAGTAATTGTAGATATACTAGTATTAGAAGTAATAGTAGTAGTAGTAGTAGTAGTAGTAGTAGTAGTAGTAGTAGTAGTAGTAGTAGTAGTAGTAGTAGTAGTAGTAGTAGTAGTAGTAGTAGTAGTAGTAGTNAGTAAACAGATAGGTCTAAACGGGCATGTTTAGCACATTACTTTTTTCTAGAAACAACCTTCTCCCCGCATAGCAACAATCTATGGAAGAAGACAGTTACGCCTTATTTTGGTTTATTTTTGATAATTAAAAAAGCTGGTAGTCTTTCAGTAAAATATTTAGGTGGTAAAATAGAAACATCCAGTGCACCAACACATTAAAACCACCTGATAAATTTATGTCTATAGAATTTTAATGAACATGCCCTTCAGGATCACTGATTTCATGCTCTAAAAAAGCAACCCAGCAACTGAATATCATTTCCTAAAAATTCCAATGTAGCTGTGATTACAAAACCCTTTCTCCTTCAAACTGTTTCAATAACAGTACTAGCAGTAATTGTAGATATACTAGTATTAGAAGTAATAGTAGTAGTAGTAGTAGTAGTAGTAGTAGTAGTAGTAGTAGTAGTAGTAGTAGTAGTAGTACTGGTACTACTAATAATAATAATAATAATAATAATAATAATAATAATAATAATAACAAAGTTCATGTCCAGCATGACAGCCCACACAGGGAGATGGTATTCACCTGCCAGACGAGAAAACTTAACCCCGGCTACTGAGCAGCAGCTTTAGAGGTTAAGCACCTTCCTCAATTTGTTGGTGGTTCCAATGATGGTAGATGTTTGGAGTCCGCCCAAGACATCAGGGATGCCCAACTCTTTCAAACTGCGCTCCAACCACTTCGTCACCACTCCTAAGCTTCCCACAACGATTGGGACAACGCTGGTAGATACGCTATGTAACTTCCGGGTTTGTTGGGCCAAGGGAGAATACTTAGTAAACTTTTCTTCAACACCCTACTGTGACCGAAGAAATGTGAAAGCTTCTCTCTGTTGGGGAAAATACTCAGCGGGATCATTGCAATAACAAAGATCAAAGAGGAAAGGGAGTCACCTAGGAATATTCCCTGATTGATGTTAACTTAACCAAGCACCTCGTTATTTACCGTCAGCACTGTTTTCCATTCAGCCATACTTCCTTTCAGCAAACTCCAGACATTCTCTGCAACTCCAACCATGTCCAGCATCTCCAAAATTTAACTGTGCGTGACCATATCATATGTCAGCACATGCTTAGGTTTCTCTTCATATTCCTGACCCCGTGCAAAATTGCCTTATCAATCAACAATTGATCTTTCGTGCCATGCCACTTCTTCCTGTATCCCTTCTGTTCCCCAGGAAGTTGATTGTTATTTAGAAGATGACCGTAGATCTTTTCAGCAAAGATTCCAGAGAGCAGCTTCCACATCAATGGTAGGCAAGCTATCGGTCTATAATTACTAGCTACTGCCCCCTTTACAGAATCCTTCTGGATTAAAACTTTCCTCCCCTTGACCATCCAGTCGGGTACCACGTCTGACGTCAGACACTCCTGCAGAGCTGTTGCAAGAGACGAGTGTAGCGAAGGGAATTTTTTGAACCAGTCACCTCTGACCCAGTCAGGTCCAGGGGCTTTCCAGTTCGCCATCTTCCTTATCCCTGCCTTAACATCTTGCAAAGACAACATAACCTCCTCTTGTTTCTCTACATCTGCAAACTTTTCCCTTACATCACCCAACCAACTTGCTTTCTTGTCGTGTTCCTGTTCTTGCAAGTCTTCCTGGATGGAGATATTAGCTTTAAGAAATCCCCTACTTCTTCCAATTATTCTTGAGTAAATGCAATGATCTTTATAGAATAGGCCACCATTTTAAAGGCACCTAATGCTTGATTGGCGTCAAGCACTGGTTATCTTTAAAAAGGCTTTCTGAAGAGCAACAGTAAAGATTTCAACCAGGTCAGCCCTGACATCACCTTACTTAATAACACTTGTTGAAATACTACAATATACCAACATGGTTTTCTTTGCATGGCTTATTACTAATGTTAATTTTAACTAAAGTCACCCCGTTTACGAGAGCATATTGCCTTGTCTAGTATCATGCTTCCGAGTGTCTGGATTAATGAGATTAAATGATTTCATCTTGTCAATAAGGGCAAAATGGAACAGCACAGTCATTTCATAAAGTTGGAAGTAAGAAAATGAAATTGGTGACTAAGCAGCTTTCTCTGAAAGAGCAATGAGTTTACCAGGGTACTACTTTTGCTATGACTGTAAATGGGGTCATGCGCTATTCTTCGATTCACTTTCTGTTTCAACAGGCAATGCCTCCGCAAGTCACATTTTGAGATTCTCTGTTTTATGGCAAACAATGGTGTCTGAGGTTCAGAAATATTAATGGGATACCTGTTGATGATCAGTTAAAAAATGTGGTACTTCAAAAGAAATATTTTACTATATTTAATGACCTCTGGTAGAATTATATCAATTCCTGTAGCATCGTCGTGCAAATGAACAGTATCTATTAAGATTTTCTTAGCTTTTTAATAGGTTTTGTTAATCTGGGAGGACGGCATTCAATCAACTGTCTCCTACAAAACTGGCTGACCATTTAAGTACACATTATATAAGTTCTCTGCCTATCACCTGGAGATCGTGTCTAAAATAATTTTTTTATCCTTAGCATTCATGTGTGGTGATTTACAGCGTTTGTCAACGTGTTCAGCGCTTGATCCCTTTATACATTAATGTACTTGATTTTTTCTTTCTGGAATATGTTTGGTAAGATCTTTGTTACACAGTCATGGGCCTTGTGTTGTTTTGCAACAGCAGTGTTGTTAGGGTCTTTCTTACATTCCAGAAATTCCTTTATGCTGGTGTGACTAAAAACGTCTGGTCCGTCAATATATTCATCAGACCAAACATGCCAAATGAAATTTTTCTTACTTAAATCATTCGAAGACGCGCCTACATGCTGCTCCTTCAATGTTAAAAGTAATTTATAAAGTAGGAGGTTCCAGTGGATGGTAAAAATTCTTGTTTAGATTTATGCAGAAAGTATTATATTCATTACACCTTTGATAAAAGTAATGTTAAAGAGAAAGTGCTATCAATATAACAAATGACCTGTATTCATAGAATAGTTACGACAAATTCTGTAGTTTGGATGGTTTTTCACTTAACACATGTTTTTTCCGCTATCCAAAGTGTACCAAGACGTGCATAAAAATACAAAAGTAAACACAGGTAGTTAGTCAAAATTTAATATAAACGAGCAATAATTACCTTTGGGCAATCTTCACCAGCAAAGCCCACTCTTGATGAGTTTGACCCAAAGTCAAATACCAGTGCACCCACCTCATCTTAAGAAGAAAAAATGGAAGACGTTATACCGATGTGAAATGTAAACATTAAGTAAATAATATTAGTTACACAGAGTTTTTATAAGAAAAAATAGAGTAAAATTCCTTTGTGGTATTAACATGTTGATTTCTGTTTCAGCCAAATCGGTATAAAGCAAAAATTTCCATAAAAAGATGAAAATCTGGCTTTCTGTGTAATGGTAATGACTATCACAATCAGTCATCACAAATTTTGTATAACTTTGTATCACTATCTTTGGGGCAATACTCGCTTGTTTATGCTTGTTTAGGTGTTGGGTCTACAGAAAAAACAGTGACAGGGAACATAGTTTGAAAAAAACTTGAACCCAATCGAGTTTTCTTCTATTTTTTGGAACTTAATTTTGGTTTTCAATAAATGAATATAATATTCTTTTAGCAATTACATTAAATTAGATCATATAATTTAGGTATACTTCAGCAAAAGCTCACTGTTTATTTTTTGTACCTGTTTACAGGGAAAATGTTAGTTGTTCCCGTTAACTTTAGGGATTTAATTTTGAAGTTTATTTTATAAATTACTAATAGAATCTTGGAAATCCTTGAATCTTGCTCGTTTTCCTGCGCAGCCGCTCTTGCACCCCTTTTACAGATAATGGCAGTGCCTGGCTTTGTGGGAAAAGAATGCTGTATGTCTGATCCATTAAGTCCACAATAGTATATTTTCAATGGAAGCTATCATACCTTGTGCCAAACGAGTGAGTCAGGCTAAACACCTCTGTCTGAAAAACTAGGACTAGATTATGAGTCCACACAACTAAAATTCAAAAATGGTAAAAACCTCTAACATACCATTAAAACTTCATTATCAAGTACCCTATAATGTCTGGTGTTCTCAGGGGTGAATCTCAAAATCTGAATCTCTTTGTTGAGTATAGTTACCCATCATCTATTGTTTTGTCTTAAAACTATTCAATAGTCTAGAAAATTCTCACACAATACTGCCAATTTCAATGCTTTACTGCAGTTAATATGGAGTTAACTCAACAGACATATATGAAAACTATCTAAACTACAATAAAAAATCTAAATAAATGGATGTTAAGCCACTATTAGAGGAATATTTTACAGATACTTTTTCAGCAAGACCATCTTACCAATGCCAAGTAATTTCTTTCCAGTGGTAGTTGGTCCATATTTCTCACACCCAAGCACTAGTTTCCATACAACATGTGTAAGTGCAAAAGTAAATATACAAAATGTATAATGTATGTGGATGTACACTTTTAATGTTGCAGTAAGTAAACACAGGGATGTGATAACACATACCATCACTGATAAATGTTTTGCATGAAGATTAAATGCTGATCAAACTTCAGATTGAGATGTTATTCAAAACTTGGTGCTTTTTATCACATTAATATACAAACTTGAATCACTAAACAACGGCACTTAATCAGACAGAAAAAAGTAAACATTTAAGAAATTCACTAGTTATACTCCATTACACATTAGTTGTTAAATTCTCCAGAAACATTCTTTATATCATTCGTCTTTTATGGCATGTAATTACAAGTAGCATGAATAATAAACAGTAAAAATAAGAAAGGAAAATTGTAACTCTCAGTAACTTGAACAGTAGTTTTTTACCATAAATGTTGCATGTCAGAGGTTGTGGGATGATGAAATTTCCTTAACAAAAAATATAAAAAACCAGCTGTACTAAAAATAGAAATAGTTAAGAGATGCAAACCTCTGTCTTTGCACCCCTTAACCTCTGCACTCCCATGTACCCTCAAACTTAAAGTGAGAGTAACATGTTGGCAGAATCATTTTCTCAACATTTCTGTTCCAATAGCAAAACAAAATCTAATAAGAATTCAGTGTTTGAAAACTAATGAATGACAGTAAAAAAAATTCAAAATTGCATTTTATACTGAATTAGTGCAATTCTGCAATGCTTTAAGTACAAGAAATACTTCCTATACTAAAGAAAAGGGATATACGCTCTAAAGAGAGAAACAGTTATCTATTTTATGTATTCCAAACCCAAGATTAAATAGTTTAATGAATACATATAAAGTGAAGAAAATATGTGCAAAAAATGTGTACCAAAACAAAAAAACTGCTAAAAACACGTGGCAAAATTCATTACAAAAACCTTATTTTACTGTAGTAATAACTAATAAAATCAAATGTACCTACTTATTGGTTGCAAAATATGATTAGATTTTTTTCAAAATTATTTTCTTGGGTCATGCTCATTTGCCCATCTGTAATTATATTCTTGTATGCAGAGAATGTCGTCTGAATTTTTATGGAGTTGATTGATGCCTCAAAGCATCCTGCCAGCCCATGTGGAGTGTACTTTACAGCAACAGAATGTACGACAAACTGAAATCCAGTGTTGCTTGATAGTTCTAGATACAGTTTTTCATAAATTGATGCATCTGATAAATTGTAAGTTGTTGTGGCTGAACTTGGTTATTATTGTGTTATTACTTTGTGACAAAGTTTCTACTGCCTAGGTATAGAGTTCTATCTTTATCAAACGCTATGAATACACAGCTGGTTACATAATGACTACAACTACCTGCTGTCTCATGGACAGAAGACCATACACTCTTGTGTCATGTAGAGATGTCTTCAGTTTCAGCAATCTTGAATTTATAAAAATGTGTCAACAAAATGTTTTCAAAGCTGGATTAATTTAGGGTATTGAATTAGACAATTAGTCAATAAATGGATGTACTACTAACACCTTGATGGATTTGTGCAGTACGTATAGTTTCTTAAGTGAAAAGTTTGCTTCTCAACTCAAGCTAAAGGTTATTCCTCATTCTCAACCTATAAACATGGTGCAATCATCCTTAACAGCAAAAACATGTGGTTATGTGGAGATTAATATTATGATTGGGAATATCAAATATACAAACATGAAATTTTTAATTCTTCCAGAATTATGTAGTGACATGATTTTAGGTGTAGACTTTCAAAGTATCACACTCCAGTACTCTGGTGATAGACCACCTTTGAACATTTGTGGACTTTCAACACTTGATGTTAGTGCCCCTGATCTATTTCTTAACTTGATTGCTGACTGTCACCCAGTCGCTACTCTTTCACATAAATATTCCAAGGCTGATAAAGAATTTATTGATTCCAAAGTAACAAGATTACTAGCAGAAGGAACAATTGAGTGAAGTACCCCACCTTGGAGGGCACAGATTGTTGTTATGACTGATGATGACAGTTCAAAAAAACAATATTCACAAATGATTAACAAGTTCATGCTTTTGGATGGTTATTCCCTCCCAAATCTAAATGATTTATTGAATCATATTGCAAAATTCAGGGTATTTAGTGCTATCGATTTGAAAAGCACTTATCATCAAATTGCCATAAAAGACTCAGATAAGCCTTATACAGCATTCCAGGGAGGAAACACTCTTTACCAGTTTACAAGAATCCCATTTGGCATTGTAAATGGTGTTTCATCTTTTCAGTGGGCTTTTGATGATATTATTAAAGTAGATGGTCTTGAAGGAACTTTTGCTTACCTACATAATATCTATGTTTGTGGTAATGAACCTGACCACCATGCCAAATTACTTAAATTTAACGAGTGAGCCAAGAAACATTCACTGACTTATAATGAGAAGAAATTTGATTTTGGAGTTACAAAAGCTTTATTCACTGGGTGCAGTGATTGAAAATGGAGACATCAGACCTTACCCTATTTGCCTTAAGGCATTCAGAGAACTTCCACCACCAACTAATAATAAAAGCTTACAGTACTGCTGTAGACTATTTGCATATTTTTCAGGATGGATATCACACTTTTCCGATAAAATTTGTCCATTAAATAAAGCTTCTGACTTTCCTTTAAATGAAGATGTGCTTTATGCTTTTAGAAGTTTGAAGAAAGAAGTTGAGAACTGTAGTTCAAGCCATTGATGAAAATTCTCCTTTCACCATGGAAACTGATGCTTCCAATTTTGTCACTGTGGCTACCTTAATTCAAAATGACAGACCCATTGCTTTCTACTCCCGATCCTTGAATAATACCAAAATCAAATATGCCTCAGTCCAAAAGGAAGCATGAGCATAGAAGCAATCAGGCATTGGCGGCAATATCTCACTGATAGACATTTTAGATTAATTACAAAAGCTCTCATGTATATTTTTGACTAAAAATAAGACCAAGATTAAGAATGATACTATCCCAAGGTGGAAGATTGATCTATCTACATATAATTATGATATTTCATATAGACCTGGAGTAGAAAATGTAACTGCTGACACCCTGACTTGTGTTTCTTGTTCATTCACAAATAAACAACTCAGATGTATCACTTTGTAAAGCAGAAAAACTTGCCCTTTTCTCTGGTGAACATGAAAGATGTCATAAGTTCATGTAAACTATGGGATTACAAAATGGTATAATGGGGTAGTGTGGAATGCTATTACCTTAGCCTTAGCCTCAAAAAATCTACACATTAGTCATTGGCAAAGTGTTTAACCTGACGTTTTGCACTCTCTTAGATCTCTGTTGTGCACAACAACTAATTGTACCCCACATGAATGTTTTTTCCAGTTTTCACAAAGGTTATTTATGGGCCCTTCAGTTCCTAGCTTTCTATGTGATGGTAATAAAGTTCTTCTGAAGAAATGTCCATGTTCTAGTAAAGCAGATCCCCTTGTTGAGGAAGTAGAACTTATTCACACAAATCCAGGTTATGCTTTTGTGCAGAATGAGGCTGGAAAGGAGCTTACAGTTTCAACTAGACATCTTGCTCCTATGGGAGATTCAAAATACTATACTTCTACCCTCATTAGAGATTCTACCAATTTGAATACTTATGATACCACTTCTGACCCGAGTGTGTTAACCTTCTGGATCAGACCTGGAAGGCACTCTGCCACATGGTGTTGACAACAATTCTGATATTCAACCCTCTACACCACTTGATATCACTCAACACTAGAGATGGTGGAAAGGCAAAGTCATACGTTTCAACCATCATCTACTACTATGAAATAGTAGTAGCATATGGCTACATCTCCACATTAAATCTCCTCAGCCAGTTTCCGAATTCCTCATCACAGTTGAGGATGGTGTCAAAACCTCCCTCCAGTCTGGTTGTTGGGCACTGAAGGACAATGTGTTTTGCAGTCTCCTGGGTTCCACTGCAGTGGGGACAGTCTGCATTGTCTTTTAGTCACCATTTGTACATGTTGGCTGATGTTTTGCCATGGCCTGTTAGCAGTCAGGTTAAGGAGACCCATTGTTTTTTAGTGTTATTCTGGAAGCCTGGTAGTCTTTCAGCAGGGTCTTTACCAATTTCTCCTCCCGATGATGTGTTTGCAAACCACCGGTTTCTCCGTGCCTCTGTCATGTTGTAGTTCTCAATTTCTGACTGGTAGAAAGCTCTTCTGGATTTTAATCTTGTTGTTTTGGGGGCATTGCTAACAATGTCTTTGAGAGGGGTGTTGTCTGTTGTTTTCTTCAATTTTATCATGAACTTTTGATTGGCACCTTCTCTCCTGATTTCTGGTGGTGCAATGTGACTTAGTGTTGGGAGCCACTGTATTGGCATTGACTTTAGGCATCCTGTAATTCTCCTCAGGGATTCTCTCAGTTTTACATCTATCTTTTTTGCATGAGGACTTCTTGACCATACTGGGGAACAGTACTCTCCAACACTATAACAGAGTGCTAGTGCAGACATTCTAAGTACTTGTTATGATGCTCCCCAAGAGGTGCTAGCCAGTTCTCTAAGGAGACAGCTGCATTTTGCTATTTTGTTTGCTGTTCTGTTCAGGTGTGGTTTGTAGTTCAGTTGTCTGTCAAGAGTAACAACAGGTACTTTGGATTTGTGTCAGTTGGAAGGATTTTTCCATCGATGTTGATTTTAGAGGTCTTTGTAACTTGTCTGTTATCTAGATGGAATGTAGAAGATACTGATTTGGTGGTCATTTTTAAGTACCATTGGTCAAAATATTTTTTAAGCTGTGTTGTTTCTTCGCTAAGAGATTTTTCAATTATATTCCAGTTGTTTGATTGCTGGGCCAATGCCCAGTCATCTGCATAGCCAACTTGGAGGGATTAGCTGACAGGTATGTCATTTATATATACATTGAATAGAGTTGGTGCAATGACTGACCCCTGAGGAATGCCATTTTTTATTTTCCTTGATTTGCTTTTGTCTCCTCCAAGTATGACATGAATTGTCTTGAGCTGGTCAGAGTTGAGAGGAGTTACAATATTTTTCTGCATGGTGTTATCTTTGCCAGTTTTATCTTAAGTCCCCCTGTCCACACAGTGTTGTGAGCTGCTGAGAGGCCTATGAAGACTACACCTGTCTTTAACTTTTTTTCGAAACCAGATTCAATGAATGTCAGTGCCAGAACTTGTTCTGTGGTGCTTTTGTGTGGTCTGGAGCTTGCTTGTTGGTGTGATATGTGATTGTCTATGTAAGGGTTGATTCTTGTAAGAATGATCCTTTCGAGTAACTTATATAGGCAACAAAGNTTGTCTCCTCCAAGTATGACATGAATTGTCTTGAGCTGGTCAGAGTTGAGAGGAGTTACAATATTTTTCTGCATGGTGTTATCTTTGCCAGTTTTATCTTAAGTCCCCCTGTCCACACAGTGTTGTGAGCTGCTGAGAGGCCTATGAAGACTACACCTGTCTTTAACTTTTTTTCGAAACCAGATTCAATGAATGTCAGTGCCAGAACTTGTTCTGTGGTGCTTTTGTGTGGTCTGGAGCTTGCTTGTTGGTGTGATATGTGATTGTCTATGTAAGGGTTGATTCTTGTAAGAATGATCCTTTCGAGTAACTTATATAGGCAACAAAGAAGTGATATTGGTCAATAGCTAGTTAGTTCTGTACCTGGTTTCTTGGGCTTGAGGATGGTAATGACTATCACATGTTTCCATTGATGTGGATATGTGCCCTTTTCTATTACGTCAGACATGGTATTTGCTAACCAGTTGATTTCTTTTGGTCCAAGATGGGTGAGCATATCTGGATATATACCATCTATGCCAGCTGCTATTTTACATTCTTTAGGACTCCTTTAATTTCCTTCTGGGTGACTGGGATGGAGAGGAAGGAACTTTGTTTTGGTAAAGATTTGAAGATCCTTTTGTATTCTTCTCTTATTGTCTTCTCAAATTGGTGGTTTGGTATGTGCTGGCCTCTTTGTCTAATTTCTTTGGCTATTCTGCCTGCTCCTATTTATGATAAAGTTTTGGTCTGGTTGGGTTCTGGGTTGAGTTTTGTTATTGTTTGCCATGCGTGTCGGCTTGAGTGTGTGAAATCTAGATTTTCAACCACTTTAATCTATCTCTCTCTACGATTTTGATGTAGGGATTCCAGGAGTTCTTCAGCAATGTTCTCATCATTTGTTTCTTCATATGCTTTCAGCAGCTCTTCACTCTGCTTGGTCCAACAGGGGATATACTGTTTTTGGAATCCTCTGGGGATGTGTTTCTTTGAGGACTTGAGAATTAGTTTGTTGACTCTATTTACATTTTAGAATGATGTTGCAATTCTTTCACATGTCTTATCAATATCTTTAGCAAAGGCTTTCCAGTCTGGCTTTCGGAAGTTCCATCTGGGTTTGGGTAGGGTCTTCATCATGGGAATCTGAATGCCTCTAGTTTTGAGTAGTGGGCAGTGTTGACTATGTGGAAAATCTCCTAGGACCTCTTCAGTTGTTGGTATTGGGTGTCCTTTGTTGTTCTTTGAGACTTCTTCTTCGTGATTCAGTCTGTTAATGACAGAATAGCCATTGATAGAGTACCTTGATGGTGCAGCATTGTTGCTTAGGTGGGTCTCTTGGAGGAGGACTACATCCAAGTCGTGTTTCTTTAGAAGGTGTGTTAGGTATTCACATTTGGCCATTGATATCCCCTCAATGTTCAGTGACATTCTAATTTTGGCACCAATAGTGACATAGGCATCATTTTTGGTATTGGAGTCCAGTGGACTATCTTCAGCAGACATGCAGTCCTTATTATAATGGGAGGTGACCAAACCAGTATAATTCTTTCTGGTTTTGTAAGGCATATTGAAATGTGAAGATGTGGGTCCTGGAAAAGGCAAGCCTTGTCAGGACACCAGGTTGGATCACACTTGTTTGCTGAACTTTCACGTGGTGATCCATCTCAGGTATGAGCAGTGACCGCCCAATTGAGCTGGGTGACCTTAAAGTTGTGCTCGACATCTTGTAGATATTACCGTTGATAGGTAGTTCCTATTCTTCTGTTGATATCTACATCCACCATGCTGCACTCCACCATTTCCTTGTGATCCTAGTAGGGTGGCTTATGGGTACTCGGCCTTGCCAAAGGACCTCCCATGAATTGGTCCAGGGCTACTTATTGAATATTCACAGCTACCCCATTACTGGGTACTCCCCTATCTGCCACATGGGGGCTCGCTGGATTGGAGTATTTGACTTCTCCCTGTGCTTGACAGTTCTTCCAGGTTACTGACAAGGTTCCCCAGTGCCATGAAATTATATGTATCAAATTATACAGCTGAGTTGATGATGGGATTTCTTGCTATTTACAAGTTTACAAAGGATGTTATTCCTTGTTGACACTTTGCCTCAGAGCTTGGTATTGTGCTCCTTGTATGATAGGGTGCAGTCAAGAATAACCTCCAGATACACTGGGTTGGGATCATTTTGGACTTGTTGGCCTTCCCATGTCACATCTAGTTGTTGGCGTGCTTCTCTGTTTTTCAGGTGGAAACTACAGAGTTGGGTTTTGGTGGGGTTGGCTTTTAGGTGATTTTCATTGTAGTATATGGACATCCCTGTCAGTGCATCTTCTATGGTTCGTTCCACATCAGAGAAGTTACTTTTCTGTGTGGTAATGCACAGATCATCTGCATAGATGAACCTGTTGCAGACCTCAAAGATTGGTTGGTCATTTCTGTAAATATTGAACAGAGTTGGTGCTAGCACACTTCCCTGAGGGAGTCCATTTCTCTGATCAAACCATCGGCTACGCTTGTCATTCAGTACAACATAGAACCTACGGTTAGATAGTAAAGAGTGGATCATGTTGCATAATTTTGTGTTGTGAGTGAAATGGTACAGCTTGTTAATCATAAGCCAGTATTGGACAGTGTCATAGGCGGCACTCAGATCGACAAAAGCTGCTCCAGTTATGAGCTTCTTTTGGAAGCCGTCTTCGATTTGTTGGGTGAACTTCAACAACTGACTTTCACAGGACTTCCCTGGCCTAAAGCCAGCTTGGTCAGGGGTTAGTTGGAGCTCTACTATTGGGCAGACTTGGATGAGTAGTAGTCTCTCAAAGAGCTTGTAGCTGATGCATACCAGTGATATAGGGTCGGTAGCTCTTCGGTTCATCAGGGTTTTTGCCAGGTTTCAGTACAGCAACTACTTCTGCCTTTCTCCATATGGCTTGGATTTGCTGTGTGGTGAGGCATGCATTGAATATCTCTAGGATCCAGGTGGTTGCTTTAGGTTTTCATTCAGTCAGGATGTCATAAGGGCCGGCTGCTTTTCATGATTTGAGGTGTTTGGTGCCTTGGTGGAGTTCTTCAGCAGAGAAAGGGTGAGTAAGGTAAGGCATGTTCTGGTCTTGGGATGGCAGTCTAGTGGAGGAGAGAACTCCAGTGTATCTTCTCCTTCCATTTGCTACCATTTGACTTGCCACCTGATTGGGTGTGACATTGCATTGTTTGGGAGGATCGGTCTTGTTTTCTCCTAGCCTTTTGATCGTGCTCCAGGCCTTTTTACTGTTTATTTTCATGTCTGTGTTCTCAATCACGTTTTGCCAGGCTGTCCTGCACTCCATTCCAACCATATCAAGAAGTTGCTCCCCAAGTTTGGTCACTGAACAGGTCAGAACTAAACATTACCTCACAGTTTTGGAGCAGACGTTTTGAGTCACTGGTAAGACCAGGAAGGTAATTTGTGTGGCACCCTTAGAGGATGTGGAGGCATGCAGCTTTGTGCATTCATTGTTTGAAAGCTGAGTAGTTCTGTGGAATTGGGCCTAGGTTGGTTAGCATGAAGTCAAGAGTTTGTCTGAAGCCTTCGCAGTCAGCTTTGCGTAGATTAAATCTATGTTTGAATAGGATGCCTGATATACTTAGAGCTGCGCATAGCCTGATGGAGATTGCTTGGTGTTGGGATTTGGGAATAGGGGATAACACCCCCTTCTGAGCAGTATGGGATAGTTGGCTGGTCACAAAGCAGACATCGGGATTGTAGCCCCACTTCCACCTGGCACTGAGGAAGGACTTTGGGATCTTTGAGTCATGAATTAGTGTCAGGTCAAGTGATTGTGCCCAAGATTCAACAAGGTCCAAATCTCTGTCATTTTCGGCATAGTCCCATCTTGTGCTATGGGAGTAGAAATCAATGGTAATTTATGCAAAACAGTGATGGATACTGGAAGCTCAGAAAGCTACATTTCTGAAACCAAAGAAAAACAACTAAAGCCAGTGTTTTGCTTTGATATATTTTGCAACCATGATTTTCTTAATCAACACCAGGGTATTTAAACACCCTTCAGATACAAGAAACCTCAAATCACTCCACTCAATACATATCCTCTTCCATGGCTAGATCAGATGATTGAGAAAATTTCATGTCATGAGTATTTCTGTACTTCAGTATATTAGACTCGCATAGTACTTATTTCTTCTTCTTGTCCCAGACTATATGTTGTCCCTCCAGTAGAAAGCACAATTTAGAGCCACTTCGGTAGGTTCAGTCAAGTCACCAGGTGTACAGTTTGGTGTTGTGCTGCAGGTAAATAGATGTTCCATTGTTTGTGCAGCCCCACATAGGCATTGGTCAGATCTTGCAAGCCCCCATTGTTTATGCAAAGCCAAACATCTACTATGGTCAACCCCGAGCCCGTTGAGTGACATCCAGAACGACCATGTTAAACCTGCACCTCCTGCCAATTGTTCATTTGGAGTGATGCCTCTTTCTACCCATGCAGTCCCACATTCACCAAGCTGGTTCCACTGGTCAAANCAACTACTTTTGCCTTTCTCCATATGGCTGGGATTTGCTGTGTGGTGAGGCATGCATTGAATATCTCTAGGATCCAGGTGGTTGCTTTAGGTTTTCATTCAGTCAGGATGTCATCAGGGCCGGCTGCTTTTCCTGATTTGAGGTGTTTGGTGCCATGGTGGAGTTCTTCAGCAGAGAAAGGGTGAGTAAGGTAAGGCATGTTCTGGTCTTGGGATGGCAGTCTAGTGGAGGAGAGAACTCCAGTGTATCTTCTCCTTCCATTTGCTACCAGTTGACTTGCCACCTGATTGGGTGTGACATTGCATTGTTTGAGAGGATCGGTCTTGTTTTCTCCTAGCCTTTTGATCGTGCTCCAGGCCTTTTTACTGTTTATTTTCATGTCTGTGTTCTCAATCACGTTTTGCCAGGCTGTCCTGCACTCCATTCCAACCATATCAAGAAGTTGCTCCCCAAGTTTGGTCACTGAACAGGTCAGAACTAAACATTACCTCACAGTTTTGGAGCAGACGTTTTGAGTCACTGGTAAGACCAGGAAGGTAATTTGTGTGGCACCCTTAGAGGATGTGGAGGCATGCAGCTTTGTGCATTCATTGTTTGAAAGCTGAGTAGTTCTGTGGAATTGGGCCTAGGTTGGTTAGCATGAAGTCAAGAGTTTGTCTGAAGCCTTCGCAGTCAGCTTTGCGTAGATTAAATCTATGTTTGAATAGGATGCCTGATATACTTAGAGCTGCGCATAGCCTGATGGAGATTGCTCGGTGTTGGGATTTGGGAATAGGGGATAACACCCCCTTCTGAGCAGTATGGGATAGTTGGCTGGTCACAAAGCAGAGATCGGGATTGTAGCCCCACTTCCACCTGGCACTGAGGAAGGACTTTGGGATCTTTGAGTCATGAATTAGTGTCAGGTCAAGTGATTGTGCCCAAGATTCAATAAGGTCCCCATCTCTGTCATTTTCGGCATAGTACCATCTTGTGCTATGGGAGTAGAAATCAATGGTAATTTATGCAAAACATTGATGGATACTGGAAGCTCAGAAAGCTACATTTCTGAAACCAAAGAAAAACAACTAAAGCCAGTGTTTTGCTTTGATATATTTTGCAACCATGATTTTCTTAATCAACACCAGGGTATTTAAACACCCTTCAGATACAAGAAACCTCAAATCACTCCACTCAATACATATCCTCTTCCATGGCTAGATCAGATGATTGAGAAAATTTCATGTCATGAGTATTTCTGTACTTCAGTATATTAGACTCGCATAGTACTTATTTCTTCTTCTTGTCCCAGACTATATGTTGTCCCTCCAGTAGAAAGCACAATTTAGAGCCACTTCGGTAGGTTCAGTCAAGTCACCAGGTGTACAGTTTGGTGTTGTGCTGCAGGTAAATAGATGTTCCATTGTTTGTGCAGCCCCACATAGGCATTGGTCAGATCTTGCAGGCCCCCATTGTTTATGCAAAGCCAAACATCTGCTATGGTCAACCCTGAGCCCGTTGAGTGACATCCAGAACGACCATGTTAAACCTGCACCTCCTGCCAATTGTTCATTTGGAGTGATGCCTCTTTCTACCCATGCAGTCCCACATTCACCAAGCTGGTTCCACTGGTCAAACTAGCTGTTCTTGTGAGCATCAATCTTATTGGATCAAAGAGGCATTCCACAATCAAGGCAGCTGTTGGGAAATTTTAGCTGCTTTCTTGGGGCCTTGTGCTGGTGGAGTAGGTGCCTCTTGTCATCAGTGAGCTTATTCATTTCACTCTGACTGATAACTTGCCATCATACATCGGGAGGCACAATACCAGACAGGGCATACAAACATGGCACTGGTGTAGACTTTATGCATCTGGTTACAACATGACAAGTTTTGTTTAGTGTGGAGTTCAACTTTTTAGTCTCAGCAGATCTACTCTATGATGGGCTGGCATATTATGTGGTAGAAAAGCAGAGAGTGAGGGCAGTTGAGCATGGTGTTTGTGGGTCTGCACCCCACTTGCTACTGGTGAATTTCCTAAACATGTTGTCCCTAGTGCTGATCTTCAACTTAAGGTTGGAAATGTGAGACAAAGTTCAGTCTTGGGTTACACCCAGGTTACACCATATTGGGTAGGGATGGTATCGTGGAATATTGTTGCCAGAGTAGCAGACTCTTGGCATGGAGAAAAAAACACCTTGATATATATCATAAACTGAAATAAAAATATATGATATGAAATGAAATAGTGCTTATTACTAGATTCCAATTAAAAAGGAGGAAAGATTGTGCAATGGTTTTGAGGCAAAAGGAAACCTACCAATTAAAATGGGTTTCCTTGTCAAGCACAAAGAGTGTCTCCTCATTTCAAAGAACAATTGACAAAATCACATCTCAAGAATATATTAAGGCTATTTTGCCTGCATTGACAATGTAGCAATCTGTGAAAACAGTCAAGAAGTAGATGGCAGAAATCTGAAACATCTTCTCCAGGGTGTAAGGAAGCTTTATTTATCTTTCAATGAAAGTAAAAGCATAATTTCTGTCAAAGAGATTCAGCTTCTTGGTTTTTAGTGTCTCAAATGGTAACATTTACCCAGACCCTGAAAGACCTAAAACTCTAAAAAGTTTAGGTCTTTCAGGGTCTGGGTAAACTTAAAGACCTAAAGGAATTTGCTGATCCATGATGTTAAATCTCAAGGCAAGAAGAGTAAAGATGCTTGCACACAATTCACAATGAACCTTACATTTCTAAGACACTCCTTAAAAAATTTTTTTTCACTCCCTTCGAAGATTAAGAGTACTTCTGGCTCTCTGAAAACAGACATTGAAAAGGCTGTACTGGCAAAAGTGGACCATTCCCTTGCCTGATTGTTCAAAAAGAAGCCTATGATATTGCTAAACAGCAACACTTAATCAAAATAGCAGAGCAGTTACATTCTTTTCAGGATCCCTAAACTCCAGTGAAAAGAAGCATCCTTCTGTAGAAAAGGAAGCATATACTATAGTTGAGGCTGTCAGAAAAAGGAGACACTATTTTATTGATGGACATTTTAATCTAATGACTGACCAGGAAGGTATTTCCTTCATGTTTGATACTAAAATCTAAAGTAAATAATGAAAACATACAACGGTGGGGAGTACAACTTTCTTGTTACAGTCTTACGCTTTTGTTCATGACTGTATTTTTCTCTTGAAACAATTAACTCACCTAAAATTCCTCTTTGAGTATCAGTAAAACACATGTCAACTGACAAGTATAAGAAAATTTAATTACCTTATTACATTTATTTAGAATAATGATCAAAACTTTTTCTTTGGTGAACTTAAAACTAAAAAATGAACACTTTTAAAATGAGAATTTAATGTTAAAAGTCTTTGGTATTTCACCAGCAGCACCATTTAAATTTTTAAAGGGGTGATTTTAAAATATTCTATTGGAGTAGTCATTTTAAGTCTCAAAAGGGCTTTAATAAGGTTTTTGATGTAAAAACAAGTTCTTCAATGGTAAGAAAAAAAGTAAGTTCAAATTTAATTATGCTGCTGAAGAGCTCTTTTAAAACAGATACTAAATCAAATTTCTGATTAAGGATACAAGTTATTCCAAAATTTAAGTTAACTGAACAGTTAGTTGGCCTTACCTGAAAATGTCAAAGTTTTAAAATGGTATTAAACATCAGATTAGTAGTTTGTTCTTGGGCTCACTATACCTTTAAGTCAGTGTCCCTGTTTTGTCTTAATGAAACCAGATCTCTTGATGACATACAGCTGCATATGTGATTTATCTGTTCATTTCAGCAGTAAAACCAGGGTATTCAAATGGGTAAACAAATTTGTTGTTATTCAAATAGCTGCAACAGTAAAAATAATATTTTGTTTTTAGTGTCATCATAATTTGGGCAACCATACCCAAACACAAGTATGAACATGCCACTAGTTATGTCACTATCAGCATTGACCTACATTTAATTGCTAGTTAATGCCATAAATATGAAGACATAGCTTGACATTTCCTTACTCAAGTCCTGAGGTTTGGGGCTCATTTGGTGTATTTCTAAATGTCATTAATGGGGAAGTGGGAATTTTAATGAGTTTATGCTTATCCTGACTCAAATAAACGACCATTGGCGATATTGCATATCTTTGTTCAATCAAGAATCAAGCCTTAAGCTTTCAGAGGTTTTGTGTTGCCTTAAGTAGGTAAAATCTTCAAGTTAGGCATGGCTTCAATTGATAGGTAATAAGTTTTTTTCTGCCGTATTGGGCATTGTATTTTTTACTTACCTTTTCCTCCTTGAGACTCAGCACAAAATAAATGGCTCGTGGTAATGCAAGGTGCTTCTGGGTTAACATATCTAGCTTAACCAGTTGGTCTCTACACAAATGTTTTCCGTTGTTACGCTGTTAGAAAACTGACTGGAAACTATATATGTAAGAGCTTTGTAATGTCACGAGTCGTAAGCTCTTTCCGTCTAATTTTTAAACGTAGCTCAAAAAAGCTTACAACTCGTAACATGATAACGCTCTTACATACATTGTTTCTTCTGAGCCCATAAAGTTCAGAATTTTCATGACTGGAAACTGTTCAGAACACAGGAAGTTTTCCTAACATTTTGAGTTGGCCTGCTTGGTTTTCAAGTGTGAAACAGGTTTTAAGTAACCGTGTTGTTATACAACGCCCCTAATGCCTAAGCCCTGTTGCCCGGGCTCTCCGGGAAACAGTGATTCGAGTGCTTGTTCGTAAAATTAACCATTTTCTGTTGGTCGTCCTGTCTGCATGTTTTACAGTCATCATAGCATGGGAATTGGAATTGTAGATGCATGTGTGCATCTGTGTTCGAATTTCTTCCGGTGTCTCATTTGGAATGTACAAAAGACTGAAAAAATAGTTTTAATGATTTAAACATGTCCATGTTTAAATCAATAAAGCCGAGGAAAGACCAATGTCGGTAAGCTCTTGAACAAATTAAAGTTAATTCTTCCTTTTCGGCGTCCGAGTTTAGTGGATGTTGGAAGAAACAAAATCGCAGTTTGAACCGGTAAAAAGACTAAATGAAAGCAGGAACATTTATATGATAGTGCCTTCTTCAAAGTCTTGTAGAAATACGTTGTGACGGGAAAATATGGTGAATATTGTACCATAAGAATTGGGTTGATGTTCAACAACAACGAAGATGTTTAAGAGTTTAAACTACAAAGAAACAAAACGTAAAACAAATTTGTTACCAAAAATGCCTTACCTCCGCCATACACTCCCCCACTCATTCTATTAGCGTTGGCTTTAAGTTGCTTTCTTTAAGAGTCTTTCTGTTTTGGTGACTTTCCTCCTCGCTGTCTTCTTATTCACAAACGGCCATTTTACTTTTCTCTTTCACTTTGAACTTAAATTTCCCACGCTTAAGTTCAGCTCAAAAACCGCTGGCTGAAAAAATCCTCTTTCCGTTTTTAGCCTCGTCTTCATATGTGGCGCGAAATTTCACAGATGGAACGTTGTGATGTGTGTTCATCAAATATCTTTTTATGGCTGTTGTTAGAAATCGATGGTTGGAGAATTTTGATAACAATCTGTTATAAACAAATTTTACAATGGCAGTTTTCGGGTATTGTAAACGTATCCAGCAACGGAACTCGCAACCAATTGCCCTGGATTAGTGTCCTAGGCTGGTGTCACTGTTTGATCTCAGGAAAGAGTCAAGTATTCTCTAATATTAGCTGACGTTAATTTTGATCCTACCAATGTGATGTTATCTGTTGTAATTTTGGTTCCACGATCTTTTGAACCAATACTGAAAAATGTATTGTGGCTTCTATTCTGGGTTTAAAGAACCACGTAGTTTTAAAAGTTGCCCTGGTAGCTTTTAATTCTGACATCTATTCAAATCAGCAAGTTATTGTTGAAGTACAATTCCATGAAAAATAAGGGTTAGAAGAAAAGTCTCGTACATTAAATCCCCTTACGCTTTCTGTTTCTGGGAATCAGAATGATACCAAGGCAAAGAGAGGACAGTGATGACTCTCTCGATGAATTATTCGAAGACATTAATAGCCAGCAGTCCCAGGAGTCATTGTATACCTTAATACTAAAGAAAAACGAAATGGTTTTTGCTGTCAAGGATATTTCAAAATGCAGGTTTTACGAGCTACTTAGTGAGTGTGACTACAGACCGGACATAGACAAATTGGGGACAGGAAGCAATATATCGACTTCATCAGAAACCAGTGTTTCAGGGTTTAATATTAGCACCGTAAATGACGTGCGCGAATTGTTTTCTAGTGACTCCGAAGAGTCGACCAACGGCAGTTTTGAGACAGATATAAATAAGAAATTACTAGAAAATTGTGAAAATGTACTATGCACCGAATCCGTTGTGACTGGAACCACAACAGAGAATACTCAAGCCTCTAATTTACCCATGGATAATACAGATAAAATCAAATCTGGACCGGAATCTTCTCGTAATACCACAACAGACAAGAGCATTGATGATGTTCAATTTGGGAAAATGTTCACTTACCGGTGTCCAAAGACTGATTCAAACAACAGAGCCAATGGTGGGATACAGAATGCACGAAGTGCTGCTAATAATATTAATAATGTAAGTTATTTAGAAGATGCAAAAATTAAACAATTATTTGATGATTCCTCAAGTGAAGAAGATAATTTAATAGTAAATCAAAAAGAAGATAAGGAACAATTATTTTGCACCAAGAGGAAAGATCGTTTTACTAAAAAAATAGGATTTTCAACTGTAAATGATTTTACACAAAAATCTTCAAAGATTAAGAATGTTAAATTACTGGATAAGGCAGATAAACAAAAAACAATGTCATCCAATGACTTAACAATGAATTCAGTAAATGAGGATGGTGAATTAACCATTGACATGGAATCAGACGGAGAAGAAAAGGCAATAGATGGAGTGGATATTACATACAGGAAAAAGAAAATTAAATCATTTGTTGAGTCAGATGGCTCCTCTGATGAAGTGGACAACTCTTCCAAAGTTGATGTAAATCATCCACTTCATAATGACAACAAAATTAATCACGACTTACCTTTGCCTTCAGATGTTGATGATAAAGAAGAGGGTGAAATCAGTAGTGATGATGATGATGATAATGATGATAATGAAATGGATATGGAAGATGCATTCAATGAAACTGGTTATACAGAGAATAGCCTTTTGAGTGTAAATCAGTATAACAGAAAATGGGAAGTCAAGGATGAGAAATGTTTTGTTCATGTAAGTATTCCATTTTTGTTAGGGTCTTGTTTGAATTAATAAATGACCTTTTCTGAATAACTGTCAAGGTCTTAATAATGATATCTTTGTACCATGTATAAGGATTATGACTTTTATGACTTGACTCATTCTTGATACATCAACCAAGAAAGATTTGCATGTCAGAGACATTAATTACCAACATATCATTAAATATTATAGTTGGCCTTCTCTTTTTTTTGGTCATAATTATGATCATCATCATACATTATAAAATATTACAAAAAAACAACAATACATGAACACTAAAACAGGTTGCAATATATTCTGTTTCAAACTAAAGTAAGTATTGTTGTTGGATACCATGGGCATTTGCACCACCAAATCATCTACTAGAGTAACCATTAAGACCATATCAATTTTACAACTCAACCATCTAGTTATTTGAAATGCAGTCTCACCCATTCACACTCACTATCCAGTTGGCATGTTTCCATGGCTTGCACAGATATGCCTTATGAACATATTGTATTTTGGGAAGAACAGAGTATTAGGTACCAAATAAACTGAGAGTTCTATTTTTTAATATATTAGAAGGTGTAGATAATAGGGGACACAAATTTTGTAAACATCCGGACCCTTATCACAAAAAATGTAAAAATTTCACAGATAAGAGAACTGTGAGAAAAACAATGATCAAATTTTATTTGATATTATTTTTGTTTATTCAAATTGTTAGATTATTGTAATTGTAAGTTGTCAGCTCACCTTTGAAGTTCCAATAATAGTATTCACCTAGTGACAAAGGATCAGCATATAGCCTACTCTTTCTCTGGCAGCTTTTGGCAGCTTTTTGACATTGTAGTGTAGTAATCTGTAGAAATAAGGCTACCTGCAGTCACAGTAAGATCTCATTTTTTACCAAATTAATGGTGTGAGAAACTTGCTGAAAATTACAATGTTTGAGATTACTGTGGATGTTTATATACAGCAGTGAACACATGGCAAATGAAAATAACAGTAACAGAAATATTGTTTCTATTGTTTTTTCTGTACGAGGTGTCCAAATAATTTCCTACAAGTTTTGAGTAGACAATTTGTTGTATATTTCTTTTCAATTTATATTTAGATGTCAAAAGATGAAACAATGTGTGAATCATTAACACCCAAAGAAATGCCTTGGAACTTTTCACTTGTTGATGCTGTGAGCAAATTACCAGAGGACTTTATACTACAAGCAGATGAGTGCTTGATAACAAAACCAAATGTAAGTAGAACAGTGGAACCTTTTTTTACCAGCTGTATAGGGAATCTTTACCTTTCTTATTACTCATTCACACACACACACACTCATCATCCAGCTTCAGTCATGTGTATGACAGACTTGTATGTGACAAGTAGTCTTTAGCAGTCATTCTTTTTGACATTTCCCTCCTTCTTCCTGGCATTTTTTGTTGCTTCAGGTCAGCACTTTTGACTTTTAAGGTTTTCTACACCCTATTACAAGAATTTTTATCCTCATCAAGCTCCATGGTAGTTAATTTGTTGATCTTCTGTTAGTAGACATTTAACCAAGGTGATTAACATAAACTAAAATCATCAAAGTTTGGTGTACTCCACAATTTTGATCTAATAGGTTGGTAGCACTATACAACATTAAAAACATTTTTCTTGGTTTATATTGTATATATATATATATATATATATATATATATATATATATAATTTATTCATTTATATGCATGATCTTTACTGTACTGGTTTTTGTTGTACCTTTCAATTAGTTAAATATTTCTATCCGATATATTGATTTACAGATATTTCAAAGTCAACAAAAATGTTTTCTTGAGAAAGCACTATGTTAGTAACTGTTTTTGAAACAGTAAAGTCATTTTTTAAAATATTATTTATTTATCAATGCTGTAGGTCACACTGCTTATGTTATTACCTTTGTAATATTTCTTTTCTCTTTTTCATTGGATATTGTTTACAAAACTAATAATATTTTCTCAATTTTTTATTTCCATTTTTAGGCAGAAGGTAAGTCATATCTTCATGTTTACTTTTTTCAGTCATGTGTTTGTCTGACCCCTTTTTCCCATAAATAATGGCCAATTTCTTGAAATTTAGATTATTACTTTTAATAAGAGTTAACCATTGACTTACACCATTTAATGGTGGAAAGCATTACAGAGACTCATACAATCTAACTGTACTAAGGGAACAATTACATTCATAAAAATATTTATTATAAAGAGGGACAACTCTACCAGAATGAAAATAATAAGTCACTCAACATGCAATAACCATTGCTGGTATCATCAATAAAAGCTCATTAGAACACTTTTACTGATAAGTATAGAAAAGACTAAGAGAAGCAACATTTCATTTAAAATGCAAAGTGGGACAGGTGAGACAGTGACTCCAAGCAAGCCTTTGATGAACTACGGACTGCTCTAACAAAGGCACCCGTGCTGGCATATCCGGACTACATGAAGCCATTTGTGGTAGAGACAGATGCATCAGACAGGGGACTGGGAGGAATACTGTCACAAAAGCAAGACGATGGAAAGCTGAGAGTAGTCGCCTACACAAGCTGCAGCCTGCATGGACCAGAGAAAAACATGAAGAACTACTCCTCTATGAAGTTGAAATTGCTGGCACTGAAATGGGTGGTATGTGATAAATTTTGGGAGTATCTCACAGGCTCAGAGTTTGTTGTATACACTGACAACAACCCATTAACATACTTACAGTCCAAATCTAAGTTGAAAGCTGTGGAACAAAGATAGGCTGCAGAGCTTGCAAGTTTCAATTTTAAGATCAAGTACCGGTCAGGCAAGCACAACACCAATGCTGATGACCTGAGTCGCCGTTGTCATGAGAAAAAAGAGCACTCCGATGTAGAGTTCACCATCGATGTTGTCCCACCACCACCTGCCTATACCAACACAGACGAGGAAAGTAGTGGGCAGAGCACTGATGAGGATGAGGACGTGGAACCGCTGCAGAGGTCACAGAGGACAACAGCTGGACACCATAGCAACCCATTTAATTTGCCTAAATCCGTGCTGAATGAACTGATAGTTAGTTTTTTATAGTATTTGCATGAGGGCATCGTAAATTCGAGGAGGGGAATGTGTTAGAGGCTCACTAGGATGCTAGAAGCCTCAGGACACTAATTTTTGTATAATGTTTCTATTTCCTCTTGAGCGTGTAGTAATATCTTAGGTATAAGTATGAAACAGGAAATACTGTGCAAATAGATGTGCACAAACAAGTGTGATAAGAGTTGTGCGGAAACACCAAATCATTGCTGCAACATTACATGTTTCTTTAGGCGACAATTGTCTGATCCAGTAGACAGTTGGCACATTTTTATGTCCATTTGATCTTAAGAGCCAGAAAGTACCATAATTGTCAGCTAAGTGCAAGAATCTAAAAACGTCACCCAACCCATGATCAGTTACCATAAATATTGGAGTTTTTCTCCTGAGTCTTCAGTAATGTTTGGAGTTGGGTATTGTAAGATGTTTGATAGATCTCCCAATGAAACAAGGCTTCATCTGACAGAGGGAGAATGTGTTAGTTATTCCCATTTTTAGTTTGGAGATAATTTGTTTATAATAAAATTTGCATTAGAAATCCTTAGATCTCTGTCATTCCTGTGTGGCCGCAAGTTCCTCCAGTTACAACAAAATACTTCAACCTCTTCATCTCCGAGGCCATCCAACTTCATTTTATGAATAGGATTTTCCTGAAACCAGTCAACTCTTATTACCTCTTGGTTACATGGGTCCTCATTATTATCACTAATTAATGGATTGCTGGGTATGACAGTCAAAATATCTTTCTCAACATGTAATTCACAGCCTTCTTTCTCAATGAGACAAGATATTTCTTCAATTTCAAGTTCAGATAGGCAACTGTTACTCTTTGTAACAAGGGTTTGCCCTGCTAATTATTCATCTAATTCAAATAAACTGATTTCTTTCCATATACTATGCATCTTTTTCCTATATCCCCTTCTATAAGGTTCACATTTCAGATAGCACTTCATCACAAGTAGTTCTTTTGTCTACTTTGTTCATGAACTTGTAGTATTCTTCAGACCAGTTGCAGCATGATGACTGGGTCCATGATGCTCACCCGTTATGTACCTGCCAGACAAGACACCTTCACACAAAGTTTCAGGGCCATTCCCACCATTATTTTTTAAATTTGACAAATTTATTACACCCAAATTGAGGAAAGTGAGGTTGTACTACCACCAGTATTTTTGTGATACCATCACAAGGAGAGTTCCCAACCATGACTAAAGAGACCCTTCTGCTATATGGCATGCTTAACCCTGCCAGATGCCAACCAGGTATATTTCATGTTCTTGGGGTAGGCTTGCAAGTACTACACCTTGCCTAAGGGTGACTTTGCAGTAGTCATGGCAAAGGGTAACCCCATTCACCCATGTCAAAACTCCACATCAGGATCCAGTTTTATGTCAATACCCAGGAAATTCATTATTATTATTATTATTATTATTATTATTATTTAATATTATTATTATTAAATCTTTATATATACAAGAAATTGCATATACAAAAAAACGTCTTAAGAAATAAAAGGGATTTCTTCTTAATTTTCTTTGATAAAGAACATTTGCTTAATTTGTGAGTCTTGTCATTCCAAATTTTGATGAATTGTGGCACCATGTTTGGAAATGTATGGTTTCTTTTCTACCACAGAGAAAAGGAAACGTCCCCGGAAAAAAAGAAAGAATATACTAAAAAGAAGAGCAGATTTACGTAAAAAGCTTGGTCAAGTTGTGAAAAATAAAGAGCCAGTATATGAAAAAACATCTTCAAAAGAAATTCCATGCAAATATTATTTAGGCAACCGATGCATGAAGGTAATGACAATTTTTTACTTTTTTTATCTGTTTCGTTTACAATGGAGATGCAGAGACATATTTTTGTTGTCTTTGGATGATGATGAATGATATATGACAGCTTTTCTGGCAATAATGTTGTATTCATTAATAAAATTTTGATTAATATTGTTACTGCTATAGATTCCTTCTCACTTTAACTGCCATCCTAATTTTTGGCATTTACATCAAATGTTGGTTATTTTCTTCCAACTAAATCTGTAGATCATTGCTTTTAACAGTGTTTTTACAATATATTTCCAGCATTTCTTTCTGTAAACATTTAGTCCATTTAACTAAGAACCATGTCATTAGGTATCAAATAAAAAGAAGCTCAAAATTCCTGCTTTAATTGCCCAGAATTTGCAGTATGGTCAATGACTATCGTAAGTGCAGCTTATTTCAAACCAACCAAATATCACCCCCACGGTAAAAAAAAGTTGCCCACTTTTTTCCTGCACTAAATTTGAATGCCATGTTTCTTGATTGTTATTTAGATTATTGTTTTTTCACCCTTAGATATTTGTCACAACGTTTTTGTTTTCGTTTTTGAACCTTTAAATCTTTTGTCTTGTAGGGTGCTGCATGCCCATTTTACCATCCACCTGACCGAGCACGAAGACTTGAAGCTTGTAAATTTTATAAAATTGGCTACTGTAGCAAAGGAGATGATTGTATATATATGCATAATATCCTTTTCTCGAATTTATGTGTTTTTGCGGTTAACTGGGTGATCATTGATATTTTACCCCCAAATGAAAAGTAATAAATAATTACTTGACCATCATTGTTTCTTTGGATCTTGTTGTATCTACTGTTTCATCTAATGGTAGTTAAAAAATTACTTACACCCCAGGTCAACTAATGGTGATCAACATGATTTTTTGTAATTGAATTTTCTACATAATTTATGTCAGGTTATATCAGAATATAATGTATATGTTTTAGTTCTCATTTTTTAAATTTTATTTTCTTTTTCACTTACCATTTGCAATTTATGTGCAGCTTTGCTTCCTTTTCCTACTTTTCTTTTTATTTCATTTATGAAGTTGTCACTTTGACGTCCTCTTGCTCTACAACCTATGTTTTTAGTTGTTAACCTTAGATCTTCTATCTTTCCTCCGATAACATGTTTTAGAAACTGTACGACTCATCCATCTATCTTTACCAGTAACTCTATCATTAGCTAATCTTCTTAACACTTCTTCATTCAATATCCTTTCTGTCAAAGATATTTTCAAAAGCCTTCACCAGCACCACATTTCTTCGTTGCAAATGCTTCTATCTTCTGTATTTTTTATTCAATGCCTAGTCTTCAGATACATACAATAACAGACCATAACTATGTTTTTACAGTTTTGTCTTGTTTTTACTGATAGGTGGCTGTTGGTAAGAATATTTCTCATCTCATTAAAAGCATTCGTTGCTTCACACATTCTTCGTTTAGTTTCTTCTATACATCTTCTGTAAGAGAAAGAAGACACCCTCGTCTTACTCGTTTTTTCTTTTCCTTTCAGTCACTTTGATCTACTCACTTTTACAGCCGCTTTCTGGTTTAAATTTAGTTTGTACATCACCCTTAAGTCTTTTCCATCCACTCCTGTTCGCTTTAATATTTCAGTTAAATCTTTACCCTTACCTTCATCAAACGCTTTCTCATAATTCATGAAACACAAATACATATCTTTTTACGTTTCTTTAATTCTTTCTCATGGCACCCTTGGTATAATTATCGCATTTCTCGTTCCTTTTCCTTCCAGTAAACCGTATTGCTCTTCAGCTATCTCCTTTTTATTTGATCTCTTATTCTTTAACACAACCCTTAAGATTCATTTTAATACTTGACTCGTTATACTGAAGTTCACTGCACTCCCAGCGTTCCTTATTTCTTTGGATTGGTACATGTCCTCACTGACTTTCCCACTTATATTTTATTATATCTTATTTACTAGTTATCTTTTAGTACTAAAACCATCAGAAACACGTAGCATCATATTGCTGCACCATCTTTACCAGCTGCTTTTCCTTGTTTTGTTATTCTCATTGCCATTTTCACTTCATCTAATTTAATATCAGGTCCAGTCATTTCTACGGTCTCTCATCCCAGAGCAATTCTAGTATACACTCTTTCCATCTTTTAAACACTTCCTGTTTTCCACTGCCAACTTTTCATGATTCTTCATTATTACACTCCCACGGGCAACCCTTTTTTCCCCAGTAACCTCGTTTCATTCATCATCTGAGTATCCCCATTTGCTAAATACGCCACCTCATCACACTGCACATTTACCCCCTCGCTTTTGGGTGTTTTGTTGTGTGTTTTTTCCACCAGAACATCTCTTCTTTATTTCTCTATATGTTGATATGTTACTACTAATATGTTAATACTTAAATCATCCGTCATCCATTTTTATCTTCCTTGCATTTTTGCCTTGGTATCTTCAGCAACTTTCTGTCAACCAGCCCATTCCCTTTCCAAATCATTCACACCGCCTTCCTCTACAAGTTCTTCATATATTTTCTTTACTCCTGTGGTATAACGTTTTCCTTTGACTTCAATCCTCGATAATTTCAAATTCATTGTAGGTTCTCTAATTTTTTCCTGATGTTCTTCAATTTTAACCCGACTGTTGCGACGATTGGGTTCTGGTCGCTGTGATAATATGCAACAGGATACGTTTTGATATGTAGAATCGCGCTTCTGAAATTATTAATAGTTATATAATCCATTTGATTCCTGTAGAGCTCTTCCAAGTGTACAGTTTCCTTGGTTCAAGGCGGAACCACGTACTTTCGTTTGTCTCCAAGCCAAAAGGACCAACTCTGTGTGTGTGTGTGCGTGTGTGTGTGCGCGCGTGTGTGTGTGTGTGTGTGTGCGCGTGTGTGTGTGTGCGCGTGTGTGCGTGTGTGTGTGTGTGTGTGTGTGTGTATGCTTCTCTCCACCTTTGCATTCATATCTCGCATTATCATTATTATTTCATGAGTCTGGCGTTGTATTCAGGTTGCCATAGAAAAAAAACCATAAAAAATACAATAAGGGTCGAATGCAATAGTAGTAGGTCAAATTACCCAATGATGAGAAATAAAACATGGAACCCCGATGCAGTGGTTCAAAGCTAGCATAATTTCTAATTTGTAAGTACCATAAAGCTGTTTTTTTAAACTATGCAATTACAATTGGGCCTCGGGGTCAAAAAATGCTTATAGTTTTTTGTATGTATGTTAACTAGTGTTGGTTTGTATCACAATGAAAAATACGAAAACTGTGCTATTTTAGTGTATATGTAATTTGCCTTAACTAACTTAAGCGATTTTCCATGTAAATTCTATCATGCTTATAACAAGTGCTTGGATAATGCTTGACGCTTTTCACATGCACCATTAACAGAGGAAACAAAACAGCTACTCGATAAGGTAACAAATCTTAACATTTTGTTTATTTGCGCATCTTTTGTGATACTAAACATTATTTCTTCTTTTTTTCCATAAATACCTGACCACGTATTTATTATTGAGTACATTTGTTTGCATGCTAAATTTTTCCTGCTTCCTTTTGCTTCCTTTTATCGTTTAATGGTGTTATTTTGCTTCATCTAATGACCCATTATGAATACCAGATAAAACTGGTACTCAAGCCATAGTCACATTTCAATCAAAGGTGAATACATTATTTTTCATAGGGCGTTTCCTTTCTTTACCCGAGTCAACGTTTGCCACAATATATTCCTATAAAAAGGACGACAGTAACTTATATGACACCAAACAAAACCACTGTGATACTCGTTATCACAACCTTGTCGTTTCCCAAGCATTTAAAATAGTTTTATTTTCAAGTACATAAAAAGTCATTTGCCATTGCTTACCTCCTCAGGAATTGGCGTAATACGGTACGTGTTTTCAGCTTACTTTTTGCTTTGTTTAACAGGACATTGCCTTGGCGCTTGAGCCACCAGAAGCAGAGAAAAACGGAACAAACGAAGACGTGGAAGAGGGAGAAAACGAACCAAAAGAAGTGAGCGAAGAGAAAGAAGTGGATTTGTTTCCATCGTTGTACAGAGAAATTGCTCCATAAACACTAAATTAATAAGCCTTAAATTAAGTATTTAAATAAAAATAGGATATATAAATGGTTAGAATTGTGTTTTTATAATTTCGTTAGCTGTTGTGTGAAATACATTACATAGCAAATTGGGTTGTCACACTATACCACAACAAAATTCAGGGACGAGTCAAGACTGGGGAGCTATATGAATACTATAAATATCAATTAAAACCATGTTCCTGGTTTGTTTCTTTTGACTTGCGTGCACAAAGAATGAGTAAGCACAAGTCAAGTGGTCACATTTTCATTATTTAAAAAATGAACAAAATAGTACTAAGTTTATGATTAGTCCAGTTGAACTCCACCGTTGGTTTTTACTACGGTGAAATAACAAGATAAAAGTTTTCTTTTTTTTTAATTGTTCTAGTAAACCTTTCCTCATCATCATCATCATCATCATATTCGGTTTAACGTCCGGTTTACAGTGTAGCTCTTAAAACAACCAAGTTAAGCAGTTCTTGTGAATAATGGTTATTGATAAAATATATATTTATAGAATTAATTTGGTTAATTTTTCTAGTATACAAAATTTAGTTAAACAGACCCTTAACGTACCCTGTAACTTAAAAAAACTGGAGAGGCCTGCGTCAGCTACTTTCGAAAACCAAAAAAAATAGAACGACTTTTGTAACGAACTGTTGGAGATATTTTTGTTTTGTGTGTGTGTTAAGTTTACATGTTGCAAAAATTTTATATCTCTGCTAGGAATGTCTTGCTTGCCACCATTTCATGTTTGTCTCGTCGTGAATTCAAGTTCGGATATCAAAGTGTTCAATTAAATTAAATATCAAATGAAATAAAGTAATCTGCAGATCTAGGTCAGCTTTCAATGTAAGACTGCTTTTATTTTGGTATTCATTTTGAGTTTTTATTGGTCTTACATTGGAGAAAATATGAATTCGTAAATAGTTTGTTTTTAACAGCCTAGTAGTGTAATAAAACCTGGTCAGCAGCCTCCCACCAACCCTTTATTTTCCTATGTCATAAACTACTACCCGATTTGTACTTTTAATACGTCATCTTGGCCCACACAAGAGCCAGCGAAAAACCTTTTGACCAAAATGAGTCCTTTTAATTGCAGTATTAAGATCTCTACAGCAAATGTATTTTTTTTTGCTGTTAACATATTTCTTTTTCCCAGGTCCTGGGCTCAGACTGTGTGCTTTATACGAACTTCGTTGTGATGGTACATAATTTCTTGGCCGGATTCCTTTTTAGACGCCATTTGTTGGCTTTTTATTTAATTGCAAAAATTATCCTGTGCCTTGTTTTTCGTCCCAGAAAGTTAGGCACAAATTTGGTGCACCCAAAAAAAACAAAAGAGCTTTCCACCGACAATTTACATTTAAAACAATTGAATGTAAAAATTTCCATTTGTAATGCTGCTATTTATTTCAAACATTGTAGTTCAGTTTGCTTCATTGGTTGATATGTTATTTTTACACCTTAATTTTTAGTTTTATAAATGAGTTGAATTTAAGAAAAATATAGCTTAAAGCCCGCAACCACCACACATGTTCTGTACCTTTTCTCGCTCCCTGCTTTTTTCATTGTACTTCCTAGCTCTGTTTTTCAGCGAGGCAGTTCACTTTACCCATTGGCCACTTAAGAATATTGATAATACTAACTATTAGTACTAACAAATTACTGTATTTAATATTCGTGTGTACTACATAAAAACCCCACAATCTCTGCTCAGGATCTTACCCTAATGAAATATCCTCTTATAGATGGTAATCCTCCAACAAGATTCTGCCTGTTTTCAATTTAATCCAATGAATTTAAACCTGCTGATCATAGCCCATCTTTGTATTACACAAACACAAAAGCAAGAAAAATTTGCAAAAGAAAAGCCTGGCTAAACCGTAAATACTACAATTGTGAATATGTCACTCACTATGTTGTGTTTTACCCGGAATTAAAAACAAGCTTGAAAAAAAACCAACAAATATTTGCACAATCCTTGGAATTTAAGAAAAGGGGTGCTCCTAACGCCTTTCGCATAACCTAAGGGTGGTGTTAAGCGAGACGTGTTCAAAATATACAGAATTTTAAAAACGCTGGTAAGTATGTGATGGTATGAACTGTAGACAGCAGCCCTACATGTTCTGCCATCCACCTATAACTTTCTCCAAATGCAGCCATGTTGTATAACCGTTTTATGATAAACAACGTTTATATTATTATAAGAAACAAACAACAACTTGTGAGTTGACAATTTTTTTCCCGACCCTGATAGCTAGGACGTCGGCACTTAGGGTTATTTTTCTCGTTTCACTTTAGGAGGCTGCTTAATTTGCTGCTTATTTTACTCGTTTCACTTTAGGAGGCTGCTTAATTTGACCAGTAAATAGTGATGTTTATGAAATAAAATATGACCAATAATTTTTCTTACAAATATATTTGAACAATGTACGGGAAGGATAAAGTTAAGTAATGTCCTTTGTTGATGCTGATATAGCGTCTTATTTTGGAAGCACATAATCACAAACAATATATTTCGAAACAACATGCAAAAAAATATGTGGTCAGATCTAGGTTGTCACAAAGTAAAGTTAATTTTGAAATTTGGAAAAAATTTTGCCGCACTGGAACTATAGTTTACCTGCAGTAGGACTGCATTGCCGACTGCCAACCTTATTTTCGAGGGCTGTTAGTTTTATTCCATAAGCAAATGGTGATGAACCTATTTTTCAAACTGTTGAGGAATATGTTAACGTCTCACATGGATAGATTTTGACCCACCAGCAACCCAGTGCGTATTACTCGGATACTGTGTTATGTCGTCAAACAAAGCTTGTAGCAGGAACAGAAAGGAGGAAAACACAAAGTACATTGTATTCCCCAGTCCCCCACAAGGAAAAACACAAAGTACATTGTATTCCCCAGGCCCCATAAGCAAAAACGCAAGTATCTCTTGTCAATAAGAATAGTATGCATAAGAAAAACACTGTACCTTGTGTGATTTATCGCGCACTTTCTTCTAAAATAGTTTACTTAACTTTCACAGTGCAGCATTCATATGATAAAACAAAATAAAGAAATCTCAATTTGTCCAGACGATTTAAGTATGTATGAGGATAACTTGGCAACCAAGAGATAATTCCTCTCTGCTAACTCCTCTTACGGGAAATGCATCGATGCCAATCATCCCATTATCTTCCTATTACCCATTAAGTGTTAAGTGGCAACCATTCTGTTCTTTCGAAAATACTATAGTTTCAGAATCAAAGCTTGTTGTTTCACATTGAGGTTCAGCGGCTCTAAAAAACCAAGGGTTGTGATGAAAACGAACGAAATGTTAGCATAACAACGTAACCATTCATATATCCTTTTTTCTTGCCTTTTTCTTACCAATTTCGTATTTAAAACGCATTCTAAGTGAAAGTATGTTGACTTAACCTGCCGAATTAGAATGCAATTCAAACAGAGGTAGTTGCACAGAAGAGAGCTTTAACGATTCTCAAGGTGTTTCGTTTTTATAGTCTGGTGACTGCTCACTTGGGGCTTCGCCTGGAACAATATCCATATCTTCTGGCTCCAAGTTTACATCGTCCGTACTTGTTGACTGTTCAATGTCTTCTACGGAATTATTATCTTCGTATGCTTGTTTCAAATACGGATATAAACGGATATGAGTGGAAGTATTTCTGATTTCTTTTTCGTAACGTTGCAGAAGACTCCAAAGCTGACCAACAGTAATTTTATGTTCGCACAAAAACCCGTGCATCTCTTCAAGATCACGAGAAAGATTCTGTCGAAAAGAAAGGAAAAATAAATAAATAAATAGGGAACGGTTTAATTGACAGAAAAACGCATACAAAAGGTAGAATAAAGATAAAATTTAAAAGTATACTGCTAATTGTAGTGGCAAGCAATATAGCTCCTGTACGTGTTAAAGAGTAGCAGGCACCAAAATCCAAGGTTAAATTTGTCAAAAACAAGGCATTTTTTGGTCAAAATGTAAGAAATCACTTAACTTACCATGGCAACCTGTTAAAATGCTGTTGCTTAAAAAAGGTTTGGACCATCGTGCATCATTACAAGTAAATGGGTTTGAATTCAAGACTTGGATTTCTAGAAATATCACATAGATATTAACACAAAACCTGCAGAAGTTGTAACCAAGTTGCATTAGAAATTTCTGGGTCAACTGTCCACAGTATCCAAATGTGTTGATTCAAAATTTAATACAGCTACTCTTGGAATTAATTTGCAAGCTGTTGATATCTTACCTTGTCACCAAAAGTGAAATAGATCATGCTTCGTGATGCATGTGCTGCAGCCATTATCTGTATCAAAGCTAAATAACCAAGATAAAAATAAAAATACAAACAACGGAGTCAAACGCAATTTTTTTTTCTAAAATTCTAAAAAGTTTTTCTAAAAAATTTGAAAGATCAAATAAACAATTGTATTATTTGTATTTAGTATCATCAGCAGGTGGCAATATTTTATTGGTCTTAGTTTCGGTGAATACCGGCCTTATAAATTCTATAAAATACTTATTTTTTTGTACCGAATAAATTTCCCGTTAAGTGTAGCCATTCGGACAAAAAATCGGGAGATAACACCGAAATAAAGGTTTGACTCTGTCTGTTTTAAGGTACTGCTCAAAATTATGCTCAAAAACAAGTTCTGCCCTGCTAGTATACTTGTACTGTTCTTTGTCAAGAATTGCTGGAATGCCAGCCACTGCCGATTGATACACTGACTCTTTAGACTTACTGCCTTCCTGATTGCAAAACAGGACCCTTGACAGACTGACAGGCTGCCTGTCTGCCTGCCTGCCTCCCTCCCTCAATACAATTATTAATACCTGACTGGTTGACTGACTGCCTAAATAACGGAATGATTATCTGCCAGTCGACCTGCCACAATTAACAAGCCTAATACCTAAGGGAAAATAATATGCATCACAGTCCTCACCTTTTAACCTTGGGTCACCTCCAAAGGCACCACATCCCCAATTTCCTGTAAAGCAAATAGATAAAACACAAGAAAACTTATCATCTAGGTATGGTCCTTAAGAAAAGCACATATATGGCATACCAGAAGCTAAAATAATAAGTGGTTACCATTTCATCTGTCAAAACTTTCAAAAAGTACGCTTCATTAATCTTCGGCGACTAAAAAAAATGACATAATTTTGCAAGAAATATTTACTTCTTACACTACAGAAATAACTCGTTGTGTGTTACATCATCATCGTCGTCGTCGTCAGGTGCCATGTCTTGAGTAGACGTCGACGGTCAGGCTCTGCCACAGCTTTCAGTCCCTTGCAAAGTGAAGAAGTTCCACAGCGTTCTTGTTGGTCCACTGGCTCTTGCTACCCAGGAGCGTTGTCCGTTGTCGACTTCGATCTTTCTTCCCATTGATAGCTCCAGTGAGCACAAGGTTCTCTATGCTCCCTTTTCTTACCAAGTGGCCAAGAAACTGCATTTGGCTTTTTCTTATATTCTTGATTAAGCTACGCTTTGTGTTTGCTCTTTCGAGTACTTCCTCGTTAGTGAAATGTTAAGATATTCTCAGCATTCGCCTGTGGAACCACATTTCTGCCAGCTTCTAGTCGAGACTGCATTGCCTTTGAGATGGCCCAGGTGTCTCTTTTATATGTGAGGATGGACATAATGTACGAATGTAGGACTCTTTGTTTTGTGTGCAGTTGTAGCTTGGGGTTGAGTAGCATCTTCTTCGTTCCTTGAAACGATGACTTGGCAATTCCAATGCGCCTAATGATTTCCTTATCACATTTTCCGTTTGAGGTGATGCAGCTACCGAGATAATAAAATTGCTGAACTTGTTTTATTGCTGCTCCTGATACACAAACAGTACAGGTTGGTGGCACTGCCTTTTTGCTAATCGTCATGCTTTCTGTCTTGTGTGTTACATAGACATTTCAATTTCTACGACCGCATCGTATTCTTATGACACAAAATACTGGTGTCCTTCACACATACGATAACCCTCTTACTCTAGTTTTCCCTTTCAGTATTAGACCAAAGGATGAAAAATTTGTACTCTCTAATCCAACCGGATATAGTTGAACTAATTTATGAACTCATGTTTAAACTAAAACGTGTATTTAATCACATCAAGTGAATTAAGATTAACCATATTTATCTGTACAGGCAGTGGAGTCAAAAGAGGCACCATAATCACGCAAAATGTAAAAGTTCCTCGTTTCAAACTAATTCATACACAAAGCTCTGCTTCATTTCAGTTACGTCCACTGCTCAAAAATGCCATACCCCTTGTTCCCAGGGAATTTGACCGTACATATAACAAAGTGGTGTACAACCACAGTATGTATCTAACATTACTTTACGAAAGTAAAGCAGGTATCGGAGTGTGTGTGTGTGTGTGTGTGTGTGTGTGTATGTGTGCTATTTGTTGTATTGTTGTAATTATAACAAAAAGTGGTTAACGTTTATAGCAGAGGAATATAAAGAATGTAAAATAAGGTGGGAGGGGGGGAGAAAACTCAAATTAATTTTTTCCTCCTCCTCGTTGGAATGTCCGTAAGAATAATTCAAATTTAACTAAATAAAAAAGCACAAGTAAACTTGAAAGTTCACGGTAGCAATGAGTTCTGATGATATTAAAAACTACCCAAGTCGCCAGAAAGGGCAGTTTTACATTCTCCTGCGATTACCTCCGGATTTTGTTATTACATGGGACGTGTTTTCTTTTCTTTAACTATATCATTGCCCTTCAAAAGCTCTCACGATACTAGGTACAACAGATTTAGCTCTGGTACTAAATTGTCTCATCATTGACTTACTGAATGAATAAAATCTCGCGTGTTTTTGAAACAATGATTATTGCTGAATTTTAAAGACGATATGGTCTGGGGCACTGTTTAAATGCCTCGATTGTACCTGTTTGGGTACGTGTTTATGTAAAACTATTTATTGCAGCACTTTGTCATGAGAAAGTTCTGAACAGAGATTCAAAAACAGGGGTCAACCCAATCGGAATCATGACCTGTTACTAGTGTCTTCCGAGTCTGATAGGGTTCTATTCTTCATTGTTTCTTCTCTAAGAATATCCCACAACAAGTGCTAGGAGTGGTAAATGTTACAGTTGGACACTCTGAATAGTAAAAACATGTTAATTTGTTTATAATGATGTCAACAAGTTTAGAGATCTTTTTTCTTCTACCAGTTCCGATGAAAATTCGAGTTTTCGAGATATTTGCTAAAGTCAAACATTGGCTATCTCAAACTAATCCTCACACTATCCTGGTGTATCGAATCTCGTGCTGTATTTACCAAACAAGAAACAACAGACCAGAAAATAATGCACACTCAACTAAAGTAGTGGGGCTTTATACAGAAATGAAATTTTGCGTACTTACCTGTTGCGACTGCAGGCATGTTCTCGGGCTGTATATCGGAACGATGAAAACCACAGTAAGCCTGGATAAAATAAAAAGATCAAAGTTCAATGTTATGACTTGCTTTATCATCAGTTGAAAGGGGAAAAACACGTCTATCGAATTGAATTACAACCACTGCCTGTGGCTATCATCAGCGCCTGTACTACACCAGATCACTATTTGCAATCATAACTTTTACTTAAAAGTGTGCCGTTCTTTTCCCAAAGCCCTATTGTTGGACATCACATCTCAATCAGGTATATAGTAACAGAACGACGAGATCGGATAAACTGATCTTATCATTTCAAATACTTCCATCTATATTATGCGGATCACGTGATGGTCCCCGTGAGTTACATTCAGCTACGTTCGAGAGAGACTTCTCAATTATCAAGCTGATGAAAAGTTCTTGATTGGTGTAAGGCGTTGCTAAAGTGTCGTAGTCACTACTTCAATGAGATGGTGTTAACACTTTAATCTCTAGTATTACAAATATTCCGTACTATTTCAAAATGTTTCAATGCATGTCCAAAGAGCCTCTCAAATCTACGAGGAAACATTTCTGATTGAAAGAAAACTTATCAACAAAAATATAAAAAATCAACTGATCAAATGTTTCGGTTAATGTATTATTTATGCTATATCCTTGTCAAATAACTGACAAGCAAATAACAAAAAAAATATTGGATAGCCTAAGGTTGCAGTACATCGCAACAAAGCTGGGTTATATCCAAGTAAGACTAACAAAAAGATGAACAAAAACAGACCTTATTTAATTCCCTCTTCAGCTTGTTAGGTTTAAACTGATCGCTATAAAAATGGAACACATGTGCATCAATAGCGACCACCTCAGAATATCGCCTTTTCCATCGGTCACTTGAAAACAATGGAAATAAAAACCAGAAATTAGCAGTGAGAATCGAAGCTAATCGTTTATTACAGAACGTAAAATACTTGTGAACGAAAAAGAGTACAGAAGAGAAACCGTTTTCGGTGATACTGGAGATCATTCTAACATGATATCTGGATATCTACTCACCCATGCCACGGTAAAGTTATGACAAGAAAAGCTAATTGTGCTATTTAACTATCAACGATTCCCTGCTTCAGTAGAAGTGTGGGTACACATATGAATTATTATCAGACTGCGACAATTTTCCACAAAGAAAAAAGTAGTAAACGCATACTGTTAGAAAATACTACACATTATTATCGATACTAGAAAAATTGCAAACAAATCTTCAATCGATTAAATCGCCCTTTCAACTGTTCGCTCAACCCTACACATTAAACATGGAGTGATCGGACAGTGCCTTGCCTTGGAAAAATAGACCTGACCTCTCTACATACACGAATAAATGTAGAGCTTCATCAAACTAACTTTCCACCCTATTATTATGATGATAACAATATTTTTCACATGTAATACAAGAATTTGCAGTGGTTTTAGAAATTAAGGTGAACATGATGAAGTTGTTTGAGGATTATGAGAATAATGATTTAAATAGTAATTATGAAGAGGGCAAAGAGGAGAAGGTTGTGATTATTCAAATTGTAATTATGAAATCTATGAAGCACGTGGAAGATGATGGTAATCGAATCAATTGTAATTGTGAGTGGGGGTTAGAAACTGGAGTATGATGATGATCATGGGCAATTTGAGAGGAAGGTGAAGAAGGATGACAGTGATAACATAAAGCGTAATCATGATGATCTGGGAGTGGAGTGTGTAATTACTTATGCCTGTAATCGTCAGGAAGAGGATGGGACGTAAGAAAGGTCGTCAGTAGTAATTATAAAACTGTAGTGCCATAAATGATCATGCGAAATTTGAGGGGCAGGTGAAGATGTAGATAACATAAAGCTTAATCATGACGATCTGGGCGTGGAGTGTGAAATTACTTGTGGCTGTAATCATCAAGATGCGGATGGGACGTAAGAAAGGAGATCAGAAGTGATCGTAAAAATTGTTATTCAAATTTTACAATGTAATTGTAAATCGTTATTATGCAAAGTAACAGTGACGGAGAAACGGCTATAATAATAATAATCACCACGATTATTGACAAGCTAAAAAACCTACATTAAAAAGCTTCTCAAATAACAAAATACATAAAAAAATAATAGACGAATGAAATAGCATCCTAAACAACAAATCAATAACAAGATTCTACTTGCAGTTGTTGATCTTTCAGTACTACCTGGCTATTTGCAACACCAAAGTGTAAAAGCACTGTGAATATTCAGCACTTGAACACACAAAGGTAGTCACACACATTCTCACTCATGAACTCTCTCTGTCTCTGTCTCTCTGTCTCTGTCTGTCTGTCTGTCTGTCTCTCTCTCTCACACACACACACACACACACACAACAAACACACACACATCAAGAAGACTACTTAATTGTACTCCACCCATAAATTGGAAATCTTTAGCACTTTACCACACACCACATGCACCACATACACCACATACATCACACACACCACACACACATGGTTTAACTCCCCCTACTCTCCCTACTCTCTCTCTCTCTCTCTCTCTCTCTCTATATATATATATATATATATATATATATATATATATATATTCATATAAGTATAAGTTAGTAATACAACTAATTCAACTTCCTTTCATCTGACATGGCTCGACTACTCCTTTTGAATGTCAATCTTTTAAACTTCCAGCACAAAAATTATTTCTCTGCAACAGTGTTTTGTAACCTTTTTAGGCATACTTCCGAGATCTTTTTTTTCAAATCCCTGCATATATTTATAATCCTTAAATTGTATCCTTTTATTTTAAAAAATTATAAAAAAACAGTGATAATATATGGCCATTTGTACTGTATCTTGGCATGGGTAAACCCGGTGGAAAAGCTAAAATTATCTTACGGTTTCCATTTTCATACCTTGACGTCAAATCCAAGTAATTTCCTGTCCATTTAAAGGTCTGTGCATAACCCGTGTATTGACTAAATCTTTCTGCTCCTGTTAGGAGGAAAAACCAGAGCAGCTTTCAGGTACACGATATTAAAAAATGATAACCAGAAAAACAACCAATATCAATACAATTCGATTTACATGCATGTTGAGATAGTGGGCGTGGCCTTGTAAGGAAAGTAGTGAAAGCAACAGGTGTGTAACTTCAAAGTAGCGTGCCACATACAGAACCATACAAGCAAATTCTATATTTTCCTATACTGTTGTGTATTTTGTATGGTATGTTGGTAACTGGAACCACTAGAAAGTAACTTTTGTCTAATAAATATAAAATATGTCTGTTTAAGTTCCCGTTATCAAGTCTGAACCGTTATGGTGACCATGTGAACAATCAGTCCTATTTGTTAAGAAGATCGTGTTTTGGCATTTGGAACAGTAAAAATTTCCCCAAAAATATAGGCACCAAAAAAATTCTGTGTGAAAAATTTGATTTTTTTTCTCCGTATATAATAATACATAACTAACTTTTACAAAAGGCAATCTTTTTCTTGCTAACATTAAACAGCAAAACGTATGATTTTAGTTAACAATATGTAAACAACGGTCTTCTCCCCGCCTCTAAATTTTTCAAATTTAAGGTTCCGAACAGCAAAATGAGTGACTGAATCCTTCAAAACTGTAAACGAAAATTCTATCTTTGAAAACATTTCTAGTTCACTAGGTCACAGTAGTCACTTCCCAACTCAAAATACGGTGAGTTCTCTTCAAGCCATTATAAGATATGGTCGTTTTTGCATTGCATCGACAGATGCACATGTGCCACTGTGTGTTTACAACCACATACATAATATTTTTTAAAATTATCATTGAAATAACAATAGCAATTGGAAGAAGAAGAAAAAGAAGAAGAAAAAGAAGAAGAAAATAAGAAGACAAGAGCATATCTTTGAGAAGCACAAAGCGCCTACAAGAACAAGAAAATAATTTTCTATTTTTAGACACCCCAACGTTGGTATCACCCCAACTCAGCTACCGACAACTCAGCTACCGACAATACCGCTACCGCCAACTCAGCTACCGGTACAAC
>RDPX01000058.1:1274745-1303927 GCA_003991215.1 Morbakka virulenta | reverse complement strand
TGCTACTTCGTATGAAATTGATGATTACTGGAGAGACTTTGCACAGCTCAAGTGACTTCAAAATCCAGCTATGTGGAACGCTGTCAAAAGCTTTCCTGTAATCAATCCACGCCACACTTAGGTTTCTATGCTTCGATCTACAGCTTTCCAAAACCATTTTGTCTATGAGTAGCTGATTTCTACACCCATAGGACCCACGTTTACAGCATTTTTGCTCTTCGGGAAATAAGCTATTTGCTTCAAGAAACGAACAAGTTCCATCGGTAAGAATTGAAGTTTTTTATTGTAGTTTTTTTTGTTATTATTATCATCATCATATTTCCTTATCTTGTATATTTATACAATTCCTTACCGGGTCATCCCAGTGACTTACGGCGAACAAAGGTTTTAGAGTAAGACACACAAAAGAAACACAGTTAAAATGCTTCAAAATTTAAGGGGTTCTTTTCTCATCAAATCTCCCATTGCAGCAGTAGTAAAATGTGACTCTCAGCAAATTTCAACATATGACATTGTAAGCTTAAGAACAGGTTGAGGAACCCAAAAAATACTTCAACTGAAAAAAACGAGCCAAGTTGTGTTCTGCAGGACATTTTTTATTCACGTTTATAGAATGCCTACTAGCTACGTCAACGTCCGTCTGCCCATGTTTGTTAATGTTCTTAAACCAAACAGGCACGTCGTTAATGACGTCAAAAACATGAATTATTTCCAAATAAAAGATGCATACCTCTCCCACTTTGGTTTGTCTTCGTCTATAAGAACATGGCGTTTAAAGGTTACTGTCCCATTGGGAGCTGAAAGATTTAAAAAAAAACTCTTTTACAAAACTATGACAATGGTTAACAAAATATAAAAGGTCAGATTGGTAACTGGTTGTGTTCAAGGTTCTGAATAATCTATGACAGAAAACAAGCCTCAAAAAGTCCTATGTAGAGAACGATACTTTTCGTAAACAAAATAATACAAAAATTCTTTGTGTAAAAGGGATGAGTACGTTACCATTTTTTTACTTGGCATTATAATAAACAGCTGCCCAGTCTTCATAGCTAAAGTTAATTTGACATGGAAAAGTACGCTTAGAAAATTATGCAAGCACGGCAATAACGACAATTTTCAGATTTCAATCAGGTACGATGTCTGTAACAAAGGTTTTGCTTTGAAGACCAAGTTGGATCAATTTGGAACATTTTTTAGCTGGCTCATTACAGGATTCCAATACTTAAAAAAACAAAAACAAGACCATCACTGAATGGGAGCAACTTCTTGATCAAAAACAAGCAATAACACACAGAGACACACACAGACACACACAAACACACACAAACACACACTGACACGCACACACAGCCACAGNCTTTGTGTAAAAGGGATGAGTACGTTACCATTTTTTTACTTGGCATTATAATAAACAGCTGCCCAGTCTTCATAGCTAAAGTTACTTTGACATGGAAAAGTACGCTTAGAAAATTATGCAAGCACGGCAATAACGACAATTTTCAGATTTCAATCAGGTACGATGTCTGTAACAAAGGTTTTGCTTTGAAGACCAAGTTGGATCAATTTGGAACATTTTTTAGCTGGCTCATTATAGGATTCCAATACTTAAAAAAACAAAAACAAGACCATCACTGAATGGGAGCAACTTCTTGATCAAAAACAAGCAATAACTTACACAGACACATACACACACACACATACACACACACACACACACACTGACACATAAACACACACAGAGAGACGTACACAGAGGGTCATCCTCATACTTTACCCACATCCACAAGAACTGATGTAAAAATTACTGCAATTGTAACAAATACACCAAAGTATATGACAAAAGCAAATGTTGCGAGTACCATCAAAAGAATACTTTTTATTACTTTCAACGCGCATCCAGCCGTTGTCAGGCGGGAAATCAATTACTTGTTCGGGGTTTTTTTCTATTAAACAGCTAATACGTCATATGGAAGGAGTAACTAGTCCGAACAAGTAAACTGATACCTAGTCTGAAATTTAGAATGTTACATGTCTTTAACTATCTGCTGTTACAGTTCAAAACAATTATGGTTACTTTTTTTATGCCTAAACGAAAAAAAAGGTATCATTTGGCAAAAGCTGGTAACAGCAGTAGCAGCAAATCCTTCATCCTACAGTGGGAAGCTTCATACACCAGAGCTCTTAAAACAGTCAAAATATGCTTGACGAATAAAACTTACGTTCTTTAATGACTCGCTTGAAGTAATGTATAATGGCGTTAAGTTTGTTTGCTTTCACTTCATTTACTACATCCTTTGTTCCTCGGAATAAACTGTTAAAGAATTTAAAAAAATGAAAACAATGAAGTCAATTTTCAAAACCCCTCAAATTAAACTGCTATTTGCTTTTGATCAAAATATCTTTAGTTATCAACCCCGTACCTCGTCGCATTATACAGCCAAAATGGGCTACAGTACGTTCCTGCCCCATTCGTGCTGCCACCCTGCACTGATAAAATTTTGAGTGGACACTCTAGCATATCATAGTAAACTTTCAACCAACAAACAGTCGTGCTTTATTGTGTCCATTAAACACGTATTCGGCTTATGCTAACCGTCACGTGATAGTAAGAATGTCGGCTCGTGCGCTGAACGCTTTTTTCATTAATAACGAAAAAAAGGTTCTTAGTGCTTTGGTGTTTTTCCCCTTGTGATGGGGAAGTTTGCCCATCACGAATATTAAAGCTATGATAAAATGTTGCTGTATCGGTTATGCAACATATTGTAAGAATTTTTATTAATTTTTACAAAGCAAATAAATCTAGTATATATATATATAACGAAAAACTTTGATATATTTCATTCCCAGAATTTATAATTGAATGTTTTCATGGTAGAATGCTGCTATGAAACCATAGAATGCTAAATGCATGTTACAAGTATGTATGTGTGCATATATGTATATATGTGTGTCTCTCTGTGTGTGCGTGTTAATGTAAGAATATTAAATACACAATTTCGTGAAACTTTGTTGGAATTTGTTTTGCACAATAATATACAAGGGTCAAACTACTTCGGCAATCAGATCACAAACAAAACTATGGGCATTAACAATTATCTCTAATATTTTTACTTCTGTCTAGGTTGTCCACAAACAATTCAGTGTAATCATTTCGTATAATGCACATACACAATACAACTAAAAAATAGAAAGGTTATCTGGTTCACGAATAACAATGGCAGTTTTACACGAAAAATACTAAAAAAGCTTGTGAATGTAGAAATCTTTTTAATTAAGTATTAAGTGGCAAAATGTACATGCACGCCATAAAACTCTTGTCTTACAAGTTATTTTTTTATCTCCACAGTTTAATCAGTATAAAATTAACTGTGCTTAAAGTATAAAGTTTGCCGCTGAAGGCCAGCAATGGTAAGCTCACTCAGGCATATAGGCTACATTTTCATTTTCCATCGTAAAATATGTGTATTATACTTTAAGACACCCTCACATAAGCCAGTTTAGTTGCAAGCTATATAGGCTACTAAAATGTCTAGTAAAAATAATGTAGTGTCCATATTTGACAAGAAATTTCATGGTCAAATATGTACAAATGAATTATTCGTTTCAGTTTTGTCTAAAATATTTGGGAGTAGATGTTGCGCAACTTTTTCTACAAGATAGCAGTTTTCCTTGCTCTTTTTCTATCTTCCTTCATTTGTGCATGCTTTATAGCCTTTGTAAATGCCACGACAAATCACCATCACCAAAATTACTCTGGGAACAGCATATTATCTGTCTTCGACATAACTCAACTCAGCAGATTTAAAAGCAGCTCAATGGCATTAAGTTTTGGCGAACAATCCTTGTTTACCTATTGGTCAAATATTGCTGACAAATTCATCCACCCACTGGTCAAAAGTTAGAATATAATCCACTTATACAACATTCTTAATTCCTGTTCTTCCATATTTAATATTGCTATTCCACTTCTACTGACATTTTCGTCGAAACATAGTGACGTATGCATCCTTCATGTAACTTATCTTTTAAAATTTTCAATCCAACCACGGAGAAGCCGTGGCTAAATGGTTCGTGCAGTTGCACCGTAACCAAGAGGTTTCGAGCTCGATTCCCCGAGCAGGCGGAAACAATTTGGAACTCTACAAAATAGAAAGCCATTGCTTGGTGTCAGGAAGGGCCAAGAAATTCCTCAATGCCAAAACTAAAGCCCCTGTGAAGGACACCGTCTGAGCCCCAGCTACCGGGGATAAATGACATTAAAACCCAAAAAAAAAATCCGACCATATACAAAACAGGTGTCTCTATCCCCAACTAAATCTTATGGACCTAATTCAACGTCTAGTCTTCAACCTGATTGACCCTGAGCTTTCTAGGACTATTGAAATATTTTCACTTCGTCGGACTGTATCACCTCTTTTCCTTTTCTACAAGTACTTGCTTGACCGGTGTAGCCAACAACTTGTTTCCTTTGTACCAGCCTTGCACAACTATCCATCGCGCTACTCGTTCTCCAAGAGTTGAACCAAGAGTTTTTTTCCTTCGACTGCCACTCTTTGGAATTCCTGGTGACCATAATCTTAATCGTTTAAAGTTTTTAGTAACAGGTAAATTGCAGCTAGACGCTTCATTCTACCTACTTGTCTCATATAAAACCTTTTTTCCTATTCCTGCTAACTTTTCATTAACTTGAGTGCCTTATTATGAGCGATTTAGTCTAACACATTTTCCTGTGCTTCGAATATCAGGTAAAAACGCGTGAAACTAGTTGATTACTGCTGATAAAAGAACAGCTTTGTAAATTCTGGGCTGTATCCTAAAAGAAACTATCTGCAAATTGTCGAACTAAACACAATCAAAGTTATAAATGAATGGCACCGAGAATCAGAAGAATAACCCAACAGTGAACTAACTGACCTCTGGCATAAATCAGAGTCGAATAAATTACGAAATATATGGGTAACGTCAATAATACAATTATTGTTGTGAACTGAAGTTCTCACCTACTGTGTTATTTTCATACAGAAAGTAGTTAAAAATATGTACTATCATACTTAGTTTTGTATGACAATACGTCATAAAATAATAATAAATGTAATGGCTACCATCATCGCACATCAACATCGCGAAGTACTCACCGATTGAAATTTATATCAGGAAACGTTGAATATTCTGAATTCTTGTGTGAGTTTCGTCTGGGAAATGTACAGAATAGAGCATTTGCCAGCAGGCTTGCTATCTAAAAATATTGAAAAAGCTTGGTAAATTATTTTGGCGCTATACCCCTCCCAGCTCTATATTGGGAAACGTATCCAACCTTATTAGTACGCTAATTTTAAGGAAAAAAAACAAATTTGGTGCAGTACTTCTAGGGTAGTGGCGGGCCTCAATAAAAAGACTTGCAANATATCAGGAAACGTTGAATATTCTGAATTCTTGTGTGAGTTTCGTCTGGGAAATGTACAGAATAGAGCATTTGCCAGCAGGCTTGCTATCTAAAAATATTGAAAAAGCTTGGTAAATTAGTTTGGCGCTATACCCCTCCCAGCTCTATATTGGGAAACGTATCCAACCTTATTAGTATTCTAATTTTAAGGGGAAAAAACAAATTTGGTGCAGTACTTCTAGGGTAGTGGCGGCAAAGATAGTTAATGATCTCCAACTTTACTGCAGATACGGTATATGATCAGTGAAAGAGCACTATTTGCATGGATGTAGCTCTCGGATGAGGAAAAGTTTCTGTTTAAAGTGGTCAACACGAGCAGTGGGACTAAAGCGCCTTTAGGTGGGTAGACCGCAAGGTAAAAAAAAGTAATATTTAATTTTCTGTAGTTATTGGTTGTATTGCGATGGAAATATATTTTTAACACTCTTATCCTTGGCTTTTCTTATCATGCCGCTCTTTTTATTCACGAATTCTACAAGACTTTGCTATTGATTTAATTAAGAAATAAATGCACTGCATGTTGCTTATTTTAATTTATACTGTTTTAGTACATTTAAATTTTACGCTTTTAGCAAATGTACAAAATATTAGCAGTCTATGCTTACAACCCGTACTATGAGAGGCTAAATCTCTTAACTTCTTAAATATATAAGAAACAATAAATAAATAGATAGCTTAAATATAAGAATTATCATACAAAAATGAATTCATCCTATAATTCTTACCTGTAACTGGCTCAGTGTTATTGAATGGTTTTTTTGTCTCTTAAGCAACGGTGGCGGCTAAAAATGTAAAGAAAAGATTGTTATCAGAAATCTGTGGAAAAGCAGGCAATATAGTTGCTGAGATGCTTTACGACAACCCGCTTTCAGAACTTATTTTGTCGACCTTCTATATTTATGCACCCTTCCAATGCTTGTCTCTTGCAAAAAATTATCTTTACCATAATTTAATGTTAAAAAGTGTCTTACAATGCTAAGGGCATGTCAAATTTTCACATACATACAAAAAGACACTGCAAAGTCATGTCAAATACCATTAATGTAAGTTCAGTTTAAGGTAATTAACACAGAAAAATTTCAAAAAGTGATCAAGGAACAGTCCCATCAATCGCCAGTTGCTGGTAGACATGCAAACAATGTTTTGTTTAGCACTACCTAAAAGTACTGAAACACAGACAAAAAGGACGGAAGTGATGGGGAAACACAACTTTCTGTCCACAAGAAAAGTAAGAAAAAACCTACCCTTGTGCATATCTCTGGTAACTGCAAAGCCAAGCGTGCAATTTCAGGCAACGTTTCGCTAAAAAGCTCTTCTCGCTGTTCGTCTCTAAGATACTGAAATATGAAAAATAGATAAAATAATAAACTTGGCCATTATGATTTTTATTTTAATTCAAAAAAAATCATCATCATCATCATTCGTTTTGCGTGTCATGTTCCCCTCATAGGGGGTTGCACGTGGTGATAAACATTCCATAACATTTTGTTCAATGGATCCACATTGGTCATTTTCCATGCTTTCCTGTCTTGACAAACCAGATTGTTCCAGGTTTTCCTTGGTCTTCCATGACTGCGTTTGCCAACATCCATATCGTACGCTTACTTGATGCTACCTTCATTACGTGAAACATGCCCGTATCAACGTAGCCTATTGTATCTTAGGGTCGATGCCAGGTCTTTGATACCTAAATTCACTAACAAGGATGCAGAGCTAGTTCGATCTTCCAGGCGAGCATTGCAAGCCCAACGAATCATCGATCGATCGCTTCGTTGAAGTTTATGTAGATTTTCAGAGGTTAGTGCCCAACATTCACTATCATATAGCAGAACAAGTCTGATGTACGCCTCGTAGATTCTAACTCTTGTTTTATACGATAACCCACGTTAGTAGTGCTATGAAAAAATACCGTACACTGCTGCCTGTTAAAGCACGGGATCCCGGAGGCAAACTTAACTATCCATCTAAATGCTTTTGAAGCTCACTACAGGCACATTCAAACCTTTAACTATTTTCGGTTAGTACTGTGTTTCAAACAATGGTTCAGTAACAAACGTTCTATTCTTCCCATAACAACATTTTCTGGTAAATTCTTGGAATACAAAAAGCCTTTCCAAGCACCATGTATGCTAGGCTCGAGCATTAGAGGTCTAATCCTGAACAGAGTTGGGGAAAAAACAATATATTGTGCATCACAAAATATATCGATGTTTCACCAATCCCCTGAGTCAATTCATTTAGAAGATATATCCTCTTTTGATTGTAGTGGCGCCAATTTTCAGACATGATTAAGCAACGAACCTAAATTTAGAGCAGGTCACTCAATAGTTTACAATTAACTGTAATAGTGCGCAGTGCAGAAATATAGTTAGTCTTACATAACTCAATATTGATCAATAGCTTTGAGTTCAACAAAAATCAAAGCTCGGATTGATAAATAAAAATTGAAAAAACATTCTTTTACTGAAAACCAAGAAAATCTTAAAATGATCTGGAGCAGGATTCTATTGGCTGATGCGAAACTTTGAATGCAAACCAAAAATCAACAGGAAAAAATATTCACATTCAAATAGAGAGGAAGCACTTTCGTGCACGATGCCGCTTTTATGAAATTGGAAGCAAGGTGAAACAGTATATCAGCAATACTATTTAAATGAAATGAAGATAATTGTATTTCCAATTGTCAGTACTATCATTATCCGTAGTATGCAGATAGTCTGTGTTTGGGCATGCACCTCATGACATCATGACACACCTATGCATCCAATATATACACAAGCACGCAAGCACGCAAACACACAAATAGATCTTGCAGCAGATGGTGGCACCTTGATGAATGCGAAATGTGGTCGATCACCCGTAGACAAGAAGACAGGACTAATGTTACAGAAATGCGGATGCTTGGGTATACTTATGAAATTAAGTTCAATGGTCATGTGAAGAACGAAGGCACCCATTAAAGAGTTAATGTAAGGGAAGTCTCAGTAAGGATGAGGAAAAGACCATTGCAGTGGTTTGGTCACGTCTGCAGAAGGGAAGCATATGAAGATATAAGGTAAGTAAGTGAGATGAATGTAGGTGGTAAGTGGAAGAGAAGACGGTCAAAAAAGTGATGTATGCATACAGTAAGTGATAAACTGATGGGCTTGATTTGGGTGAGAAAGGTGAGAAAATGGCATAAAACTAAGGACCCCAGAGGACAACAACCCATGAACTATCAAAGTATAAGCGTGCCGGCTCAGGGCATTTCATATGGCTCCTTGATACAATACTAATAATATGTGAAAGAACTATCTACACGCCAAAGGCAAAGGTTATATTGGACTTGAGATGACCCATCGCAACTACAATGTGTCAGTGCTGGCAAAGTTGCAAACCCCAGTTAAGACTATCAATATCTGCAACAAAACACAAAAGTTTTGAATAGCCAATATCAAAGTGTACGTCGCAACATCCTCAATACTCGTACGAACAGGTCGTGATTAGTAAAAAGAAATCGCCATGCAGGAAAGTAAAATATGTAAATACGATTGTCAAACAATTCAGTTCAGTAAAGTAAAGATAGTAAAAACCGGGTGCACCGGTAATTAAACCGGTAAACCGGTAATTATATCAAGGTTGCCTGAGATCTAGTTTTCAAATTTATGATTTATCCATATGAAAATGAGTATCTGTTGTTGTACTGTTTTATACAAAAAATAATGTTACCAACCTTTTGCAGTTGGATTACGGTCCTCGAGTAAAGGGAATACTACTTTGTTTAACTGGACACATTTAAATTTAAGCCGCTGTTCTAATATAATTTTTGTGCCCCAAAATGAAATTCTGTTGCGAGATATTTCCATCCAAAATGCAAATTTTTATACCACACTACAGAGCTATCTCTATCCAACAGTCATTGCTTTTCATGTGGTATGAAATATGAAAGTTTGTGGCTCATAGGTAAGTAAATATTAAATTTAATAATCGTTCGAATCAGCCAGTAGGTCGTGAAGGTTACATTATGTCAAAAATGTACATGAAAGGCCATATACCTGATCTTCAAAAATCAATCCTGTACAATTAACGCATAAGAAAAAAAACCAACTAGGAAAGAGATGTTCACGCCAGCAGGGGATGTCGAACATGTCCTCGCGAGTAATAAGTTCATATGAAAAATTGCATTAATATTGCCCTCGTTATTCTCCAGATAGTATACTGACAATTTTCAGTATCATTCTCAATATTATCGCCCATAGTGTATTCCCAGCTGTAGCGTTGGTGTCGATTAAAGTTCATTTAGTAAGTTGAAAATAAAATATCTGTGATATACGTAGTAGAATATGACTTATTTCATCAGGTTTGTAAATAAAATTAATTGAAATTGATTTGTAAATTCAATTTTATTTAAGTCACATGAATAAAAATTTAAGAATCTTCTTTTCTTTGTCTTTCGGCTATATCCCGTTAGGGGTCGCCACAGCGGATCGGCCGTCTCCAGCCTGTTCTGTTTGTCACATCAACATCCCTCGTACCAACAGCCTCCATATCTCTGTCAATCATGTTCTTCCGCCCTTTCCTCGGGCTCCCTCTTCGCCTTCTGCCGGGGACTTCATAACTCAGTCCTCTCCTTCCGACATAATCTGTATCACGCCTTGCTATGTGCCCGTACCTGCGAAGTCTTGACTCCCTCATCTTGTCTCTAATTTTAACAGTAATTTTACAAAACTACAACTTGGGAAATTTCAATAATGCAGGGGATATTTTTTTTTCTTTCCTTTTTTTTTTGTCACTGACCCGTCCAATTTATATACAGTTTAATGCCTACTTTGTTTTCCACTGCAATATTGGTCATCCTGGTTGGGAAATTCAAATAACATTGCTTTGCTTGTATGCTTTTAGTACAGGTATCAAAATCAAAACAAAGGTATTTTATAACCACATTTAATAAATTCATCTACCATCCTATGAATTAAACCAAAATAACAGAAATTAAGATAACAGTTCTACTCACTAAGTTGCAATAATTGTGCCATCCCTCAAAGTCCCATTTATCTTTATAATGTGCGTTGTACTCAAGCACAATATCCTGTCATGAAAAATAAAAGTCAATAAAAAATACACCAATTATTACAGCTAACCTTAGTATCTAGGAAAAAACCAAGAATAAAGCCCATGTTCCTAATAGACGTACTTCAAATAGACCCATTAAGAAAAAGAAAGGATGAAAATATAGAATTATCTTTCTTCTGTTTCTGTCACTTTGAGTGTCTTGTCCCTGATCCTCTCCCACTGCTGACAATACAGAAACCAGTGTCACTTATCATATTCCAGCCAAGACGTGTTACTATAAAAGTATGGGTAGTTTTGAGAGGCCGTTCACTGGACGGTTTGAGATTTGTTGCGTGAATTTGAAGTAACACAATAATACAATGAAATCAACATGCTTAATTAAATAAAACTTTGTTTTCTTCTCTCTAAACTGGTTTGTATGATACACGCTTAGGCAATCAATTTTTACCAACGTTGACTTCCTTGACCACAGCTGAAAACTCAGTTCCATGGTATGTGCATGTTGCTCGCTGGAAACCTCTGGCACACTTTTTATCGATATTTTTCTGTAATACCATGCACTTTATTCCTTCTCTGATACAAGATTTTGGGAACAAATTTGGTCAACGCTGACATTCTCGAGCACAGCTCAGCACTCTTAATTTGGCGGTGTGTGTTATGCACTCTATTTATTCTTTGCGTATGATATTCCCGAAAAACACAGTTTTTATTTTGATGTCGCTGGCAACAACAACTCCCTTCTCACTCCTCCTCTTACCATTACTTTTTTCCTTGGCTACTCTGTCTACGTACAAAATTTGTAAGATTCTTCTCAGAAAGCACACGTTGACTGGTTTGATGTTCTTCTCCACGTCTGTAGCCATTGTCCAAGCCTCGTAGCAATGTGTCAATATTGACCATATATAGCATGTAAGCAGATTTTGAGTTTCTTCAACAGGCTCCTGACGAGAAAAATGTGGTGTATATCTTAAAGCATTTTGTTGTTGTTTTCATCCTAAAAGCGTATCCTAACATCTTTCCTACATCTTGCATCATTAGTAATGACAATAATCATTTATTTAAAATTCTTAACTTCTTTAATTTGCTGTTCATAAAACTTAAGTGAATCCAATCGGCATTGCATTTTCTTCTCCTTTAGCATCAGGTAAATGGGACAAAAAGATATTGAACTTCAAACGTTAGGAATGTTTCAGCCCCCAACTAACCATTGGCGGTATTATATCCATTATTTCATACTACTATTAATAGAACTTTACTTGCAAAAAGTAATCAACATATTTCAAAAGCAATACCAAATAAGCAGGCATTGATGCAGGTGATTTAAAATGAACGGATAGCGACTGGTATTTTTATACAGCCACAGCAACCAACATTCAATGTGGAAAAGAAAGCACAAAGGCCATGCTCCAATTTGGGAAACCAATGCATTTTCAGAACTATTGAGAGGGGTAGAAAATCGATAGAATGTAGGCAACTAACCAGCAATACGCCATTTTCAACTCGCTACAAGTATGAAAAGGGTGCTTCAAAACGTCATCTACCACTGAGCCATTCTTTCTTGAAGAAAATTAGTAACAACATTACCCTATGCGTAGTAATATTGACACTCAAATTTTCAAAAAACGTTTAAGAATAACACTAACGTGTAACTGTAAAATAATCGCCAGTGTTTATTGCTCTCTTGGTCCCTTCTTGTTTCACTTCTGCAGTTTTTTAAAAAATAGTGGGGGAAAGAAACGCAGATCAGAGGCTTATCAAGGTAATTACAGAAAAACTAAATTGCATTTTGTTTGTTGGGGCAATATTTTCAAGGGAAAATGTGGACTCCTATAATGACCTCTAACCTTGAAAGACCAAACAATCCTAAACTTTGTGCAGGAGAGTTTTATATATATTTATATATATATATATATATATATATATATATATTATTATTATTATTATTATTATATATATATATTATTATATATGATGTCAACAACCTTCTTTAGCCCTTCCTTTAACTAAACATTAATTGCAAACATAAAGTGAAACTTTTTACCTGAAAATCTTTGGAAATAAGAATTGGTGTTAGGAGTTTCCTCTCTATCAGTTCCCAGCGTTTCAAAATTTTTCTGTTTGATGACTATCATGAAAAAGTTACATTAATTACTAATGGAAGGTATTATAAGAGAACAACATAATAGTAAAAAATAGGGAGGTTCGTGGTGGAAAAGCTACATCACTTGTAACACTAGTAAAGGTGTTATAATTGATGTAAAATTCAGTTCATATATTTATCGTCTTTAACATTTGTTTAATCGCTTTTCCCAAACTCTATTTGAAAACACATATAAAAACTAAATAGTTGACCACTTTACAGCAAGAAAAAAAATCATCGTTATNCTTTGGCATATTCTTTGCCCTACTACTCAAACACGCTTTTAGGTATTCAACAGATGGGATCTTCCTCCACTCCAGATCAGACGGAGGACTGTTCAACATCTCAAGATTACGTTGCAAAAATAAGGTAAAAATATATATAAATATTATTATTGTATATATATTATTATTATATAATATATTATTATTATATAATATATTATTATTATATTTATTTACTCTTGCTCATTTGATGAATGCACCCTTAAGCTTTTGACGATATCCCTGACCTGTCTTTTCAAACATTCCTCAATTCAACTTAAACAACCTTCTTTAGCCCTTCCTTTAACTAAACATTAATTGCAAACATAAAGTGAAACTTTTTACCTGAAAATCTTTGGAAATAAGAATTGGTGTTAGGAGTTTCCTCTCTATCAGTTCCCAGCGTTTCAAAATTTTTCTGTTTGATGACTATCATGAAAAAGTTACATTAATTACTAATGGAAGGTATTATAAGAGAACAACATAATAGTAAAAAATAGGGAGGTTCGTGGTGGAAAAGCTACATCACTTGTAACACTAGTAAAGGTGTTATAATTGATGTAAAATTCAGTTCATATATTTATCGTCTTTAACATTTGTTTAATCGCTTTTCCCAAACTCTATTTGAAAACACATATAAAAACTAAATAGTTGACCACTTTACAGCAACAAAAAAAATCATCGTTATTCAAGAACACAGTACAATGTTAGCATTAGTTCTCACTTTTTAATACTTGCCAATAGTTATTAGGAAGCACATAATACTTAAATATCAATAAACAGTTCTAGAAAAATGGTAGAAGATCAACCTACTATGTTAAGGGTTCCCAGTTTGAGCCCAATCAAGGCTAAGAAAGTTCAGTGTCTTGCTTGTTTCCCCGCTAACTCAGCTTACACATATTTTCGCAAATACATTTGCTTAAAGATCGGAAGTAGTATTAAACTAGTAATTACACATCAATTAGCCCCGATCCGGCATTAATGCTACGCATGCGCCACAAATATGGTGAAAAAATCTGCCCCAACATCTCTTATATATCTTATAACTGCGTCAATCCATTGCGGATTCTTCTCTCCCTACTTCTTTTACCCTCGACTGGATTCTGTAGTACTCTTTTCACAATTTCTATTCACAGTTTCTATTCTTCCCCGTTATATATTCAAAATATCAGGCCTTGCTTCTTGCAGCTTCATTTCAATGTCTGTGAATGTTGCACAAGGCCTGGTGTCTACATTGTTTTTTTCTTCCAACGTAGAACTTCCATCCATTCATTCAAGTATCTTGGGTTTACTTTCATCTAACACCTTACTTTCTATTTTGCTCAAAACGAAAAGTTTTGAATTATACACTAAAGTTGATCCAAATACAACCTTATACACCAACTTACGACTTCTAGTTGGGCCATTTTATTACACTGGTTTAAATCTAAAAATTGAAGTAATATTGATAGACTCGCTAAAAATTTTTTTTGGATTAACATCATTTTCCCCCAGTAACTGGGGTCAGACGGTGCGCTTCAGAGGGACTTTGATTTGGCAGTGAGGAATTTCTTGGTCAGATGCCCTTCCTGGTACCAACCAATGGCTTTTTTTTGTAACATTCCAAAAAACCTTTCGCCCCCGCGGGGAAACGAACCCTGGACTTCTTGGTTATGGAACCACTGCAGTAACTATTAAGCCACGACTCCTCTATGGATTCACCACAAATATGAGCTTTTTCATCTACTAGTAAATCCTAATCTAATACAAAGGGGCAAATACTAATACAATGTTGCTTACTGGGTAGAGATTTTCTTTTGAGCAAGGCATTCTGACATGGTCCTTGTCCCAAATATCCCTAAACAAGACGAGGAGAGATGTTTTTCAAAGGTCATAAAACAGAAAACAACAATAAAGACAGGAAAAATTGGGAATAATCTCAGTTCAATAGTAAGTAAATACTTGGATTATGGAACTGACAATGTATCGGTGAGGGTCAGATGGGACCGCCATAAAGTAGTGTCGATCAAATTTCGGGAAGTGGGATCACCAACATATAAATGACTGTTTACATGCAGATGGCTGGCTGGTTGGGTGGGTGGATGGTAGGTAGATAGTTAGAGAGAAAAAGAGAGCGAGAGAGAGAAGACAGGCAGATAGACAGACGGAGTGGCGAATGGCAGAGAGGTGGAGATTGGTCTATGTTCACCATTCTTATCAGCTTAATTCCCATTTACCGAAAAGATGATCCATTGAAATGCTTACTACTTATTTCTTGAAAAGATGATTCATTGAAATTTCTTGAAGAAAATCATACGACTTTTAGTAAATTTCTGTACTCAAACACCTCTTGAATTGTAACCCCCAAATAAAAAATGCATCCAAAACATGTCCAACAATATGCTGTATATTTGGATGATAAATTTGGAAGCAAAAAATTGCATAGACAGATATTTACATACCAAGAATTTAGTATACATGTTACACATACAGTATTTTTTCAATGTTATATTAATAATTATCCAGCAGCATTTACCTGTAACGCTCTGGATGTGGCTGTGGTGGTGCAGCAGCCGGGAAGTGTGTCTAAAAAGAAAATTTTATCAAACACTTTTTTATTTTATATTTGAATTAACAACTACTAAAATAAATTTCTGACAGTGCATCTCTATTCTGAACAGTGTGAATGCATGTCAATTATCAAGCGTCTTTGTGGCTATAGAAAGACACCTCCATTTTCATACTTCTTAACAACCTGGAACGGGTAGAGACAGGGATGTGTCTTCCCGCCTGATCTCTTTAACAACTACAGTGAAATAATTTTACGAAACATTGAAAAACATGAAGGAGTCAGTGTTGGTGGGTACAACATCAATAATTTATGATGTCCAGACGACACAGTACTCATCGCTGACTCTAAAGATAAGTTGTAAAGAATCTTAGCTACAGTGACAGAGAAAAGCGAAAAAACAGGTCCACAGCTCAATGCAAAGAAGACAGAACACATGATGATCTCCAAAAAGCTCGCAATACAAAACTGCAAGATTTCATGCAAAGGAGAGAATATTAGACAAATGAACGGTTTCAAATACCTAGCCTGCACTATTACCACTGACGGCAAGAGCGACATCGAAATTAAGAGGAGAATTGGCATATCTTGATCCGCCTTCAACAACATGAAGCGCATTTTCACAAACAGGAATATAAGGCTCCACATGAAAATCCATACCCTGAAGACGTATGTATGGTCCGTCTTTCTCTACTACAGTGAGTGTGGAACTTCGACGAAGGATACAGAACGTCGCCTGGGGGAAGTAGAGATGTGGTATATTAGAAGAATTATGAAGGGCTCATGACAGAAAGAAAAACCAACGATGAAGTAATGCGAAGGGCTGGATACAAGAAATCACTTCTCAATACCATCAGAGAAAGATAACTGAAATGCTTAGAACATATTGTGAGTGCTAACGGACTGGAAAAGCAAGGGAAGACAAAGGATAAAGTTCATGGACAGCCTTAACAAGTATATATGTACAATAAAACAATACACAATTAATGAACTTATTAGAAAGACTGAATGCAGAGAGAAATAGAGATCAATGATCGTCGATGTCTCCAAGATCAGATCAGACACCTGACAAAGAAAAGGACTATCCACGTTCTGACTAAACCAATGTATCATATATTGCTTTCACACTTGTACTAAATATTCAAATCATCGTTTGCATTTAGTAATAACAGTAGAAATAGCAATTGTTGTAGCAATAGTAGAAATAGTAGTAATATGCGTAGTAGTAATACTAGTAGTTAGCAGTGAGAGTAACAGTGGTAGTAGTAGTAGTAGTAGTAGTAGTAGTAGTAGTAGTAGTAGTAGTAATAGTAGTAGTAGTAGTATACTTACCCTTCAAATAATGGATAAGTTGCACAATTTACCAGGATATATTCTGTGGAATGCTTATGACTCTGTTTACGTAGAACTTTTTTTAGCTAATTAATTAAAAATCAACCCTCTAGGTATCTCCTAGCAAATGCATAATTGAAATATACTTGCTGCTTGATATCATCATCATCATCATCATATTCGGTTTAACGTCCGTTTTACATGCTAGCATGTGTTGGACAAAATTTTTTTTTTTTTTTTTTTTTTTNCCGGATGCCCTTCCTGACGCCAACCAATGGCTTTTTCTTTTCGCAAAGTTCTAAATTCCCCTTGACAGCTCGGGGAATCGAACCCGGAACTCTTGGTTACTGTGCAGTGCACTAACCATTAAGCCACGGCTCCTAGTTCAATTTATTTAAACATTTCTACAAGCCATATGCATATCAATTTTTTACCATTTACATATATATATATATATATATACACCTCATAAGTTCAATTTCACAACAATTTTTATTTTGTTATGAGTTATGTCTTACCCTAAACAGGATAGTATGATCAGGCTGTGCCACCAATGGTGGCAGTATCTCTGGGCAACTTGATAACTGAGTAAATCCACTATTTAGAGGGTCTTCCTGCATTCAAATTGGAAAAGTAAAAGTTGTAACATGCATGTATATAATTAAATCTAGTAACAACACAAATTGTTTGTGGAAAGCAATAAAGGATAGGAGACATCACAATTAATGAAAAAAACAACCAATACACCCTATTAAACTCCTGTAAAACATCATAGTACATGGTAGTAGCCCTTAAAATCAGAACCCTGACTACAGCAGATTAAAAGAGGGTTATCATCTGTACTGTCATGGGTACCTCATACAAATTACTAAGGTGATGGCAACTTTTAGATAAGAAGTGTAAAAGTTACCAAATTTTAAAAATCCTGTTTTGTACTAATCTGGCAAAACATTCCATTACATAAAACAGGAATTTCAGCTAAAACCACTGCTAGTATTGTAATAATAATTAAAATAGTTGATTCAGACAACATAATGACAGGATTGTGGAAGGGACTTAATTTACTTTATTCCTTAAGTCAAGTTAATATTACAATTTCATAACAATGGCTCAAAAAACTGACCAAAAATATCTATTAGATCAGGTGAAACAACAAGTATGCTCATACCATGACTGTAAATCATAATAAATCTAAAATACTGCAAAAGGCTAACTGGAGATGAAATACATCATTTGTTGAATAAAAACAGCTTTCTGAACGTTCTGTCAACAATTTAAGATAGAAAATCATAACAATTCTACTACTCTACCTGTGTATTACATTGAGGAACATCTGCAATTACTGATCCATCCAACTTAGTTGACCTACAAAACCAGTTAGTTAACATCAACATCAAATAGTAATAAAGTTTCTATTGCTTCACTTTTTGCAAATAATACTGTTGAAAGCAAGTTTGTGTAAAAGAAAAATGATATAACAGTATTGGTCAGGAAATTAAAGAAAACAAGCCTTAACAGTCATTTTTTCACAACCTATAATTTATTCTTTGCAAAAAGAGGTCTGTGCATATGGTTTGCACTGGTGGTAAAAAGTAAAAAAGGAAGATGAACTTTGTGCATAAAACAAAAACAATCACCAAAAATGTTGCATATGGGTTTTTGTCAAGAGAATCCACTGCTTGGATTTAAGAAAAAACCCTGCAATGCCTTAGGGGATAGTTCCCAATACACATAAACATCAAAATTGAAACTATGAATAAAATGGCCCAACTGTATTAAATGCACATATACTTTCAAACATCAACAAAATATTTTTGTTAAATACCTCACTAAACACACTGGCAAGCACAGACTGACATAAAACACATAAAATATCAAAAAAGTATGCATCTACAGATTATTGAAAAACCTGATACCAAAAACATCACAATATAAATTGCTATATGCTATAGTGCATTACACTATATGGCAACAAAAGATACACACACAGTACATAAGCAAAACCTGAAATAGAAAAATCACATCATCAAACTGTCTCTAATACATCAAAAATTCTCAAAGTTTCACATAAATACCATCAGAAATACATTAACATACACTCCAATAAGGGAAGCTAATACACAAAATCTGTTGATATATGGGTGGAGAGAGATGGGGAGACAGACAGAGAGAGTCAGGCAGATGGAGGTAGTTGGAGATAGGAGAAAACAGAGAGAGAAAAAAAATGAGGAATTAGTATCAAGTAGAAATGGTAGCCATTGTAATGTCAAAATGGGCAGTAACAATAATGGAATGATGGTAAATAAATTCTGTAAAAATAGTATTCAACACAAATAATTTACTTTGTATAAATAATAATGCATATCTCCCCAAATGGTAAAATTAATTATAGCTCCAGCTAACTTTTCACAAACAATTATTTAAAAATCTGTCAGTTAGGTTTTTTTAAGAAGAATATGACTAAAATACAAAATAAAGCAGATGTTAGTCATTCCAGACATTCTAACTGTTATGAGTATTCTTCTTAAAAAGTAAGTCAGAGTTAAGTCAATTTGAACTAATGAAATTGGAAATAGTTTGTATACTTAGTAAATTTTGAATTCTATATCTCTTAAAAATACACTTATTCAGGAATGGCTCTAGCACATTTTTCTGTCACACAGTCATTTTCATATTTTTGACATATTAAGATAAACATGCATGTGAGCATATTCTAATAAAAGTACTAAAATGTGAGTACATGCCAAGTTTGTGCTAAGCTACTTGATAGTAGTATATAAGTAGGTTTTAGATAAACATCTGCATAAAACTTCATGAAAAAAACATCTTACTGAGTGAAATACTTTAGTGTTTTTCCATCAAAAACTGGACTCTCTTCAGTACTGCTCTGTGAACCCTTAGATTCAGAATTTTCTGAATGGGGGCTGCTTGCATTTATTCTATTTTCTGCAGCTGCAGCTAGGAGCTCCCTCCTTTTTTTAGCATCACTATCCAAATTACTGGTATTCATGGCTTCTGCAAAATAATTTAAAGGGTAAAATATGTTAATATTTCAACACAAAAAGAAAACAAAATAGATTTAGACTTAAATGTAATTAAAAAATGAACTTCCTTGATCACTTCTAAAAAACATTACAGGTAGGTTTATAAAGTAAATGTTTTATGTATGAAACACAGAAATCATATACAATTTCTAGTTTTGGAATAGATTTGTTCCTGTCCTTTTCTATAAGATTGTAACCTACAGGGATCACTAATTGTTCCCCTATCCACCTACCTACCAAGGGCTATAAATGGGCTTCGGAGGAAACAGGGGATAATATTATTAGCAGTGAGATGGATTCCTTTAATGATAACAATACATAAACCCTGTACCTTTGTACTATTTGTTCAACATGGTTGTTGATACCTGGACAAAATACTATTTGCCTACCAAGCAATTGACTTTATGATCCTCTGATCCTTCCTTATTTTGCTCATTATAACCTTTTCATAAACCCTACAACTTCTTTCAGACAACAACTTTCACCAAATTTCCTAATTATTTTACCCACCAACAATTCCATTTCACAGTGAACTCAATATCATAACAATTACTAAAAAAACTGAGTTCTTATATAGGAATTATACTGGGGTGGCATTAGGAGCAATCCAGGTAAGTGCTGATTACCTATTTTTTTCAAAATTTCTTTTCAAAAAGGAACTATTTCATTTTTCACAAAATTCTAGAAAAGAGGGCATTTTCAATGCTTTGAACCTTTGTTGCATCATAATCACAAGGCAGAGCCTTCAAGGTGTCCTCTTTGAAGTATATTGACTCACAGACAACCAATATATTCCTGTTTATCTTTCTGCATACATTGTCTTTGTTGAATATAATAGCTGTTGAATTTGAGGATTAGGTTGGCAACATGAAGGGTTGGGTGAGGCTCCAAAGTAATTGTGGCCCTTCCTGATTACCTCACATTTGTTTTTTTCGGTGTTCTGACATAATTCTCTATGGAACAGATTACATTAAAACAGAGAGCACCTCGCTACAACATGGTCATTCTGCCACCTGATTACCTTAGCACTGTTGGCCTTTAACAATCATTTTAGACCTTTTGCCATGGATTGAGTCTTGGATAACAAGTATAGATGGGGGGTTTCAAAGATTTTTGCACTACATGCAGCCGCATGGAGCGGAATGATATGAGAATGATAAGGTGGATGTGCAACGTAAGTCTGAAGGACAGGCTCAGTTCTAATGAACTCAGAAGGAGATTGAATCTGGACAGTATTGGCAGCTGTATGCAGAATAGGAGGCTTTATTGGTTTGGGCATGTGGAGAGAATGGACAAGAATGCTTGAGCAAGTAGATGCAGAACAATCAAGGTGACAGGAACCACTGGCAGAGGAAGACCAAAGAAAACATGGGAGGAAGTGATAAGGATGGATCTGAAAGAAAAAGATGTCAGCAGAGACCTGGTGAAGGATAGGATAACTTGGAAGTCAATTTCAAGAAATCGTCCAACACATGCTAGCATGTAAAACAGACATTAAACTGAATATGATGATGATGAGTGTTATGTTTGCATTTATACAATCATTGAGTAATATCCCACTGTTAATACTCTGCTTGAAGATGTGTGAGACAGCTGGTGCCAGCTGGCTGGAGCATGTTTTTAGTATTAGATTGGGGATGTTGTCTGGTCCACTAGACTTATTTGCTTTGATGTCAGTTAAAAGTTTTTGGACACCTTTGGGGTTTATTATTATTTCNTAAGGTGGATGTGCAACGTAAGTCTGAAGGACAGGCTCAGTTCTAATGAACTCAGAAGGAGATTGAATCTGGACAGTATTGGCAGCTGTATGAAGAATAGGAGGCTTTATTGGTTTGGGCATGTGGAGAGAATGGACAAGAATGCTTGAGCAAGTAGATGCAGAACAATCAAGGTGACAGGAACCACTGGCAGAGGAAGACCAAAGAAAACATGGGAGGAAGTGATAAGGATAGATCTGAAAGAAAAATGTGTCAGCAGAGACCTGGTGAAGGATAGGATAACTTGGAAGTCAATTTCAAGAAATCGTCCAACACATGCTAGCACAGTAAAACGGATGTTAAACCAAATATGATGATCATGATGATGATGCAGCACAAAATAACAACTTGAATCATGAACAATGATTGCACTTGAAGAAGGATGAAAGGCAATGTCCAAGAATAAAGTATGAGGGGAGAACAAGTGACTTGGTGCATGAGTCTTTTCCATGGCTTTGTGGCAGAGAAAATGAAGAACGCAAAGAAACTTTGTCATAATTATATCACAAAAATTGCTTAAGGCCATTTATTAACACTTTCCTGTGTAATAGGGGGACAAAAACACTTGTCAGCAAATCGAAATTGATTACCTATCATTTTTACTCCAAGCCACCCCTGGAATTATATATTTAACATTGCATCAATATTTTCCTTTTCTAATTGGGTTTTGGAATTAAGTGAATTTTTAAGTGTATTGTTTACAGCTTCAAAGTTCTATTCAGCCACCCACCATTATTAACAGTACTTCCTGGGGTTTTTTCCGAGGTAAACATATTCTGGGCATTCAACATTGATCAGTTTAAGGTACTGACTCTGTTAACATTAAACAACATCATTTTCCCTGTATGCTACACCTAACCAACTAGCCCAACTTTATGGCAATCCAAAAACCCGTAAGTCTTAAAATAGTGGCAAGATCAATGTCCAATCTTTAAGCTTCTTACAGATTATACTACAAATAGCAATTTTTACTTATAACACTGTCCAAGTATCCCTAATAATCTTAAAAATTCTGAACTTTATGGACTCAGAGGAAGCCATAGATGTAAGAGCTTTATCATGTCATGAGTTGTAAGCTTTTTCTGCTCAGAAAAAGCTTACGACTCATGACATGATAAAGCTCTTACATCTACTATCCAAGTAATTGTGAAATACATGAAACCATTTACACAGCAAATGAATTTATAATCAGTAACATTCAAGATTTTCATAAACTTCTTCAATAACAACCACAACTAGAAATGGATAAAGAATGTGTCATGTGGAGTCCTTGTTTAGCAATGTTCCAATCACTGAAACTATTGATTATGTACTTGACAAAATTTATCTCCACAAGAAACTTCCTCAACAATGTAGTCATTTAATTTCAAATAGACTCCTCCTAAAGTTGACCACAGATAGTACTTTCATATTTAACTCCAAATACAACAACCAATCAGATGGTTCCATAATGAGTGGTCTGCTTTCAGTAACATTTTAAACATTTTCCAAACAAAATTGGAAATTGATAGAGTGAAACCTAATAAAGTATTATTTAACAAAAGTTTTATAGATGGTGTAATCAATTGAAGGGAAAAAGGAAAACCAGGCTTGTTGGTAGCAACATAAAACTTTTATCATCTGAACATCACCTCAACCACAGAAGTCAACCCTACAAAGTTTCTTGACACCAAAATTGATATTCTTAATGGCAAGACCAAAATGTTGCTTTATATAAAAAAAGCACCAGCCCAGTCCCCATCAAGACTGACAAAATGATATAAAAGCAATGAAATTAATGGTGATTTGAGTCAATCCTATGAAATAAGCTTGGATTTTTTCATAATAAAAATGTTGTTAAAAGAAATTACATAGCTAGTTTTCTATCCTGGTTTGTTGGTAGTGTTGCCTGCCAGTTTGAATAAAAGTTAATTGTCCGAAGGAATACAGAGGAGAAAGTTATTATTCCAGATTTTTGGTCTGCAGAAGCAAAAGATGATAAGTGCTGCAAAACTTAAAAATCACTATTAAAAAAACATTCATTGAAAATAAACATAATTTTGGGACCAAAATGAAAGTTATTTTAGTAGTGACTTTTAAGAAACCAAAAATATATCTTAGTTGAAATTCCCTTTTGTGAAACAAATGAGCACACAGCAAAATGATGCAAATATGTATGAATGTTCTTACAAAACAACTCTTGTCTTAAAACTGTGTTCAAATTACTCTCACAAATGAAACAGGTTCTTTTGTTCTCTCTTGGGTTTGTTCTCTGCTCCATGCACGCTTGGTAACTGTTTTTAAGTTATGGTCACAAAAACATATATATTGTGGTTCTTAAAATCACTGTTGCAAATTTTGCTTTCATTGAATCAAATCTTAGATGCTGTTGGTGAGACCAGTTAAAAATGTGAAGATGTTAGTTAATGATGCTAACCATACCTTGGATTTGTTATTATTCAAGAATGCTGATGCTTTAACTATTAGGAAGCCAAATGTGGTAAGCCACTGGCCAGGAAAGAAATGCAGTGAAGGTAGCTTGTGATAAGCATTTTAATGGCATGTGTCATTTCTCATGAGCAGGGTAATTTTACCCATGACATCTTTCTCCAGATATGAGATAATAGGTACTAACAAAGCATATACCAGCTTATTACTTTTTTAACAATTTATCCCAATTTGTTAACATGCTTGAGTGATAATCCCATCAGAATTTCAACCCAAAAGTTAGCCCAACAATACACTTCTACACTTCAAACTTAGAAGTAGTCCTCTGTTTGGAATTGATATATCTCAAACAATGCAGTCTGAAATAAAAAAACTTCAAGAAAAAAAAGGAAAACTATTTCCTAAAGGTGATGTTTGGCTGAGAATTTACCTTTGTATCTTGGTGATCAATTGTTGCATGAAGGACTCCTTTTTTAACTACAAAAATTTATCTCAGGTCAAAAAGCCTTCCCAAAAAATCCTATGCTTGCCTATTATGGCTATTGAGCTTGTTATCTCCAACTGTCTGGGCACCTACAGCATTATAAAGGACCTTTCAGCTCAAAAATCTTTAAAATTAGTCATGAAACAGTGGGAAGTTAAATGAGGAGAAACATTAGTACAATACAGTATAAGAATGTACCCAGTCTGAATAACTTCAAGAATCTCCTTGATAGTGGTGTGGCATTAGTAGAGTTATTTTTTGGATTTGATTGACACCTTTCTGTGTAGAGTAGGGATGCAATGCAAAACCAAATAAGAAACGTAATAAGAAGGGACGTAAAAAGGCCTGGAGGCATACGTCAAGTTCCTTAACCTACCTACCTAACATGTACAGTTTTAATTTTTAAGAGACTAGACTGCAAATTCAAGGTATATATAAATAGCATGCCCTAGCTGTGTTTAAACGAATAAAACCTTCTGTACGCTATATTCATAAAGCAACCAAAAACGCTTTCTTTACATCTGATTACAATGTAATAAAGGAATGTCCATGACTCTGTATTATGTATGTTATGTAATTATTTATCTTGACCATTAAACAGTAGCTGATGAACATGTTGGTGTTAGTTCATAGTACTGACAAATCTAACGTGGAGATCCAAGTGAAATAAAACAGCATAATATACTTTAGATTTTCCATGTACTTTTAAGGTATGTACAAATGGGATGGGGGCGATCAGTTCACCCTAAATTTCACACGACTGAAAATCCGTCAGTTCTGGCTATTGAATTGTCTTGATTTGACTGGGTTTCTTAACCGTGATGGTTTGGACTAACAGATATTCCATACTACTTGCACGTAGTATGACCCTAAAATTTAAATCAAGCAATTCATTAATAATACACAACAAACAGACCTTCCTTTTCAGCTGCTTCCTTTCGTCTTTTCGTGAAATATTCTAAAACTGTAATCTGCTGCCGCTTACGCTTTACGGTCGCGATGCCTGAACTGTCCTTTCCGTTACAGTCTTCTTTTCCTTGACTTCCAGCCTCTGAGTTCATCATCAACATATAGCATAATAAAGTTGACTACTTTAATATTTTTAAAAATATTGTTATAGTTGTAACTCCCCCTTGCCTATCGTACTTTCGATGTCATAACTCAAGCATTCACAGTGACAATGAAAACCGCCATTTTATCTGTTTTGACAAGAGGGCTCAAGTTCTCATTCTGAAAACAATGCCAGATTCTCCACATTCATATTGAAAGAGAGGTTGATGAACAAATTTAAAAATTAAGGTTATCAGGCAACAGAATGACCTTGCGAAATACCGCAAAGGAAATAGCATTTGTACCAGAGTTCATACCAAACACAAATTTCATAACGGTGTCGCGGACATTTATACCAATACGTTGCTGTCATGGCAACCTTGTCTTTCATCACTTTCATAGTCCTGCCAACGACCACAAGAACTATCTTAAAGATAATATGGTTGGTCGGAAAATCCGTGGTTCTCGTGACATACAAACGGCGAGAAAACGCTTCCTTTCTACCTCGATAACTTCCATTCTGTTAATCTTAACCCGGACTTTGACTGTACATAAATTACATCCACTCAGAGCTCAGTACCTTTCTACCACCCTTGCTACGTTTTGCTTCCATTGGAAATGTTTATGCCCTAAGCCAGGGGTTCTTAACCTTTTTTTCCTGATTACCCAGAATTCAACAATCAAACGTCTCATTCCCCACCAACAAAATAGAGAGCTTTTCATGTGTGCAAGCATTCTTTATTCCGTGTAAATAATCATAACATATATGAAGTACCTGACTAACAATCGGTTATTGCTAAAATGCAAGCAAATTAAATAACTCTCGCACTCTTCTGTACCAAATCGCCAATCCCGAAAGATCGCACACATTTCCAACATTATTTCAGAACATACATGTACATGTATATCTTTCTAACAATTCTAAACACAATAATATTATTGACACACACGTAACTAGGGTGAGTCCCTCATAATCATTTAATGGGAAACTTGAGACTGCTTCTTGGTGACTAGATTTTCTATGTTTGATTCAAACTCGCACAGCGCAAATCAGACTCGAGGTCTAATAAGCAATTTCTTGCTTTTGATTTGATGATAACAACAGCTGAAAACGCTGACTCACATAGATAGATGGAGGGGAAACCAACCAGCAACGTTAGCGCTTTCAGAGCAATCTCGGGTTGTGCTTTTCGAAAAATCACCCAAAACCTAGTCAGAGGTTGATCCAGGAAAATGTCTTTAGCGCTTGAGTCGTTTGCCAATTCTATTAACTGATCTCCCACATCTTGCATCTCAAAACACAGGCCCTCCAGCTTGACCCGGAAAGGATTCCTTGTCATTTTCATCATAGGAGTTTCGATTTGAAAGTTCGGAAAGTACCACCTGAACTCACTAATCAAGCTCGTAATGTGTGTTACAATTTCGACTCGAAAGCTATCAGTAATTTCACCACGCGCTGTTAAGAGCGGAAAACTAGTAGCAACATTTAATCTCCTTTCAAATTTGCGCCGCCACATATCGAGTTTTGCGATGAATGCATTTACTTTGACTCTGTGCCCAAGAATGTCACAGTCCGGCCCTTGCAGCTTGCGATTCAATTCATTCAGATGTGAAAATAAGTCTGTTAGGTAACTCAATCTGATTTGAAACTCTTGACTTGAAGCAGCAAAATGCAGTTTATCTTGTCTCTGCGATTCCAAAAACTTCAGAACTTCTGGTAGTAGCTTTAACAATCGATCAAGCATTGATCCTTTCGACAGCCATCGGACTGCAGAATGGAAAAGACGTGAATAGTATTCAGAGTCTAAATCTTTGCAAATTTGACGAAATAATCGACTGTTCAAAGCACTGGATTTTTTTTTCATAATTTACCAGCTTTATCACAGTGTCCAGTACGCTCTTCAATGGCGGTGGCATGGTTCTACATGCCAATGCTTCTCGATGAAGGATGCAGTGCATCCCGTTAACGTTTGAACTATTCCTTTTCACAAGCTGAATGAATTCAGACCTGGCTCCCAGCATGGCGGGTGCACCGTCTGTGCAAACACTGACCAGACTTCCCCACTCCAATAAATGTGTAGCAAAAAAAGACTCCACGACTCCCATCACATCGCCAGCAGTAGTGGTCCTTCGTAGCGGCTGGCAAAACAGAAGATTTTCTTCGATGTAGTCATCTCCAATATACCGGATAAACACTACTAACTGTGAAAGATTGGCAACATCTACTGATTCATCAAGTTGAATCGCAAACACTGGTAATGCTTTGACCTTTTCAATCAGTTGGCCTTGGAGGTCATTCGACATATCGAAAATACGATTCTTTACCGTGTCGTTGGACAAAGTGACTTGCTTCATTTTTGAAGCTGCAGAATCAGCTAGTACAAACTTAGTGCATGTCATAAGGCAGGATTTTAACAGTATCTCTGCGATGTCGTGTGGCTTTTTAGCTTTAGCCACAAGCAGGGCAGCGGCGTAAGATGCCTGAATGATTGCCTTTGATTGTACTTGGAAGCTCCCGGCTGTGTCCATTCTCATACTCTTCAAATTTTTGGCTTACATTTCGAAGAATTCTTTGCTTTTACTAGCCCATTTGGAATGAACCCTCATGAAATGTTACCTCAGCTAATGGGGTTTCATAGAGTCATTGGACAGTGATTTATGGCAAATAATGCATTGAGGATTCTTAACCGGTGGGGAATTCTCCACCTGTTAAGAATCCTTTGCCCTAAACCTTTCACAAAAGCATAATTTTTCTTCCAAGCCAAGATCAGCTGATTTCAACATACATGGAAGGCAAGGAAATTGTGAAAATGATATAATATGGATGGAGGGGATTTGGAATTGTAAAAAGTTTTATATTATTCAGGAGAGTCATATATGCAACCATCCAAACATGACCCGAATATCTCAAGAAACAATTTCACAAAAACAATTATTATAGCATTTCGTCAAACTGATCTCAATGAGTACTAGAAATATATTGCCCAGTTGTAGCTAAAACGGATCCTTTAGAGATAGATTAACTCTAATTAATGCTGTCTACGTGCCTGTAATAAAGTACAAAATTACCAAACTAATGAGGACAAAGTTAATTAAACATATCCGATGAAAAATATTAAACTTGTAAACGACTGTAGAAAATACCCTTCAAGTCAATTTTTGAAGTGTGCAACATAATTCTGCTGAATAGTACTTATCATTCAATAAACGCCCCAGCCTTTTAAATTTTAGAATTTTCTTCTCTTTCCTCTTTGCTCATTTTGTTGTTAAAAGGATGCCATTTACACTTGCCCCATACATTAATTGTCTATGACCCATTATGCTAATGACATCAAAGTTTAACGTCTACGTTGGAAGCCTGGTATTTTTCCACCATCGATATCCCAAGCCTCAGGCTTAGTTATTCTCTACCCATATTGTTGTTTACCTGTGTACGTCCTACCATCGTTTTGATGCCGTGAAGTTCGTATTGGATTTGGTTATTCAGCCTAGGTTTTTCTTTTATTTGTTATAACTTTCTCGCATTTACTTATGTATCTGTTTAATTTGAACTCTTTCTTTCTCTGTGTATCTCTCTCTCTCTCTCTCTCTCTCTCTCTCTCTCTCTCTCTCTCTCTCTCTCTCTCTCTCTCTCTCTCTCTC